>ANCB02000273.1:0-76665 GCA_000331835.2 Trichoderma hamatum GD12
GGGGGGGGGAGGGGAGCATTGTCTTACATCTCGCCATAGGCCTCGGGGTCTGACTGCGTA
The DNA here is from genome assembly GCA_000331835.2 of Trichoderma hamatum GD12. Classification (NCBI taxonomy): domain Eukaryota; kingdom Fungi; phylum Ascomycota; class Sordariomycetes; order Hypocreales; family Hypocreaceae; genus Trichoderma; species Trichoderma hamatum. The sequence goes on from ANCB02000273.1 coordinate 61, forward strand.
GAATCCCCAAAGACGATGAGTTTTCTCTTGGGAAGCCATGAGTTGATCTTCTTCATGCGATCGACCTTGTACGCCTCCGTGCCCACCGTCAGAGAAGAGAGCAATCCGGACACGGTCTTCCAGCTGGAGTCTCGAAGGATAAAGGTTCCTTGCGGGTAGTAGGCGTCTCGGAAGTCTTTCAGGAAAGGATACAAGTTGTAGGGTGATGCGGAGAGGTAGAAGAATGGCGTGTCGTGTGGGAGGAAGGATTTGATGCCTGCGTAGAGCTCGGGCATTCCTGGGACTGGAGATGGAGAGTTGATGAAGGTTTCCTTGAGGATGCTGATGGGGTCGCTGGTTGTTGTGATTTTGATTGTGTCATCAATATCTAGTGATCAATGTTAGTTTCGTAAAAGATCAGGAAAAGAACGCTTTTGTCTGTCTAGACATACCAGAGATGATTCCCCAGCCTTCGGGTAGTGCAAAATGAGTCTGCATGGACAAAACACCCTCAACGCCTTCAACATCAAGGGTAGTTTTCCTGGTGGTAAACGACCCCTTGCTATGATGCAAAAGTTTGCAGACATTCCTTGCAATGCCATTAAAGCCACTCGGCCCCAGCTTCAATGACAAATCTCCCTGGGCCACGGTAGTCGTCCTCGCAGTTCGGATATCCCACAAAAACGGCATCAGCCTCTGCTCAATGGTCTTGCGCTCCTCGGCATCATCAGCCAGGCCGATGACTCCAGCAATGCCGGCAACAACATCGGCAACTTTGCACTTTGCCTCGTTCTCGAAAACGGCCATGATGAACTCTGCCTGCCATTCCTCACCCCCAGCCCCTTTGAAGGCGGTGTTGTCGAACAGCCAGACAATGTCACCCCTGACGATTGCCTTGGCGAAGGGGTTCCAGGAGCTTATTCCATTGAGAATGCCGCTGATGGAGAGCTGGTGTGAAGCGGAGCCTTCTGGGTCGACGAGTTGGTCTTCGACCTTGTCAAAGTTTTTGTGTTGTCTGGTTCGGACCTGCATGTCGTTGGCGACCTCGGAGGGCACAAAATCCAATTTTTGGTTGTCCATCTTGAAAGGGCGGGAGCACAATTTGCGAGTAGCGTTTGTATATATAAGAATGAATTAAAAAAAGATGGCTGTCAGGCTAGGCAAGGCTTCCAAGCAATTTGGTATTGTGTACTATATTCGGATCTCGTTGAAGTAAGGTTATAGGTGTCAGCAGGTACAGGTACCAAGGGGCCTCGTGCACTGCCCACGATATCGTCAGATGCAAAAGAGAGACGTAAAAAAGAGGTGGCACAAGATACGACGCCAAGAAAGAAGGGGAGGGAAAATATAAATAAGCCAGGGAAAAAAAAAAAAGGTTCTGCCGTTATGTATTTATTATGACGACCAAGATCCTTGAGGGCCGGTTATTTAAATAGAAACGGCTTCGATGCAACTACGGGTAACAAGGCAAAGAAAAGCAGGGGATGGCCAATAGGAGCATAACCCGTGGCGAGCAAAACGCAATGCAGATGCGATTTGGGGACGCAGGATGGAGTGAGATGAGACGCAGGGGGATGATTAAACAAAAAGGTCGCCGCAGGCAAGCAGATTCTGGAGAGGGGAAGCTCCGTTTACAGTCGATAGTTCGAAGCACCCCCTTGCTTAGGGGCCCTATCGCGAGATTCTTATGACCTAAACGGAGAGGCTTACAGTGGGTGGTGGGGTAGCTGAGCGCTGCGGATGGGATTCGGATCGTCCCTCCACCACGATGATTCTCCGCAGTTGCTGCTTGTCGAGAGCCAGACCCAGAGACAATCAGATCCTACATTGCGACATGGTTGAGTCGTGGGTGGCGACAACATCATTGGTGCGTAATGCCATGGGGAGCGCGGCTGAAGAGTGCCTTGCATAAGCCCTTCCCGTGGTCCCAGTTGCTTCTTCGACTTCGTCCCGTGCCGCGTATAGGCTCGGTCAGCTGGCCTCGCTCGCGCCTCCATGGCAGCGTGAAGAGCTAAGTGTGGATGTGGAGGATGTTGGTTTGATGTTAATATTAGCGTTCCATCCTATCAGCAGATTAACGGCAGCTCGGCTGCCTCAGCAGGGCAAATCCCTAGGACTGATTATCTCAACTTAGGTAGGTAGTAGACATCATCCATCCACTGGGTCAACACTTGCAACGCCTCCACTAACATTTGATGTACATGCTATTACATTTTTTTTTTCCTGAGTAAAATCTAATTTTTTTTTTCATTTGACCCCGATACCAATGCCCTCAAATTTATTTTCCGCTAAGCGCTGCCTTGATAACTTGAAGTTGTTCCAAGACCGACGACTTGCTCTCCTCGCTCGTCTCATACACAAACGCTTCGGCAATAACCGCTTCAAAGCGGTTAATGATAGCCTTGAGCTGTTCAAACGAAAGGTCATTGGTTGGGATGTCAGTCTCTTCAGACTCGGCGACGTATCGACCAAGGATATGGTGTGTCTCGGAAGGGAACTCCGTCGCAGACAAGGTAATCAGCAACATCTATAGCCAGCATGAAGGGTCCAAAGCAGCCTTCATCTTCACAGCGTCCACATTCAAGGTGGACAGGATACCGTTGACAATCTGGATGCTGTCAGATACAGTCTTGACGTGGTCGAGCATCTGCTCAATGCTCTCCTGCAAGTCTTTGTTGTATGTGCTGGGGAGACTCTTTTGTATGCCATGTGACCAAAGGCACGGCCACTCTTTCCTCGTAATAGCTCAAGGCTGTCAGGGTCTGGGGCATCAAGGAGCTTCCGGTAGAGTAAGCATCCGAGAGACGGCCGAATCCAAACTCAGTAGTAGAGTAGATGAGTAGGTCCTCGGCCCAGCGAGAAATGTGCAGCATGAACATGGCACCCCACTAAAGAGTCTCTGACACAAATCCACGGCCAGAAACACCTGCCATGGCGTTCCAAATGAGGCCGCCAAAACCAAGCTCTTTGGTAATTATATCACGGTCGATTTCAAAGGGGTTGCCGGCAAGAGCGCCACAGCTCAGGGGGCTCCTGTTGACGCGCTTGATGACCTCCCTAACCCTATCCAAATCGTGGCAAAAGCGAATTCATATGACAGCATCCAATGGCTCCATTGGATGGGCTGAACACGCTGTAGGTGAGTGTATCCAGGCATGACGCAGTCAACCTCCTGCTTAGCACGAGTTGCGATGACGTTGAGGAAACTCACCAGGTGCTCCTCGATCTATCGAAGCTCATTGTGGAGCCACATTCGCATGTCACATACAGCCTGCTCATTGCAGCTACAGTTTCTCAATTTCTTCTTGTGTGATGACGCCAGACTTGGCATTTGACCGGGCAAAAGCGATGCTTCCCACGATACCTTGCTTGTAGAGAACTCGGTCAAAATAGATACTCTCGTTGTACTTGACAATCAAGGACCCAAGCCGCCTATAATAAACTATATCAGATTAACATGAGAATACACGACATTTTTGGATGGAATTGGCTGCTTTATCGACAGAGAGAGATAAAAGGTAGAAAGAATTACAAGGTAAACATATCAATAAATCAACCACCCCAGAGCATTGCGCCGCTTTGGTTTTGAATCAAAGGCCATTTTGTCTGTAGAGTGGGGCTGGATCGACTCAATGGAGGGTATATGGGCAGAGAGAGGTGGTATCTATGTGATATGGTATAAGAACTAGATGAGGCTCAAGATGCAACAGCTTGATTGCATCTTCCAATTGCTCTGGTTGATTCGGGTGCTTAGTGTGGAGCCCTGCCTCTTAAGAGTGACTGAAGTGCTCCGATCGGCCATGGAGGGGCAGTTTTGCTGCTGGCAGGACCCCGCGAAAAAAAAAATCTCTGAGCTGATAAGTGGTTACTGCCGTTGGGTGGGTTTGTGAATCATGTCCAACATGTACCGATTCTGCCGCTTTACTGGGCGCGCCCTAAGAAATTGGCGGTGCTGGTACTTTGAGTAATAGTTGCCGATAATCCATTATCGTTAGTACGCTGATCAAGTGCCCCGCCTCCACCCCACCTCGACGCAATCCAAAGAAAAATAATTAGCTGCTCGACACAATCAACGGCCCTTATTGGCTGCTATTAAGAGAGAGATAAAATAGCAGGCTGAGCTCGAAATTTTTTTTTCTTCTCTCGGGTGGCTTCTGACATTGGCCCCTCCAAGTGCTGGACGGACCTCTGTTCGCATCCTGAATATCGAAAAAAGAGACATCTCGACTTGATATCCTTGATATCTTTGGAGGAACTCCGTCAGAGTTCGTCACTCCCTACAATGGCTGACCTTCGAATCCTCCTCATCGGAAACGGTGGCCGCGAGCATGCTCTGGCTTGGAAGCTGAGCCAGTCTCCTCGAGTCGAGGCCATCTTTGCGGTCCCTGGTAACGGTGGTACTGCAACCTGCCCCAAGGTCACCAACGTCTCCTCTGTTTCTGCAGAGGACTTTGCTGGCCTCGTCCAGTTCGCCCAATCCAATGGCGTCAACCTCGCCGTCCCTGGCCCCGAGGCCCCCCTCGTGGACGGTGTTGAAGGCTTCTTTCGCAATGCCGGCATTCCTTGCTTCGGACCCTCCAAGGAGGCTGCTCGTCTCGAGGGCAGCAAGACCTACTCCAAGGACTTTATGAAGAAATACAACATCCCTACCGCTGCCTACGAGAACTTTTCCGACTACAACCAAGCGATTGCCTATATTGACAGCATCAACCACGACGTCGTCATCAAGGCCACTGGTCTGGCTGCTGGCAAGGGTGTTATCATCCCACAGACCAAGCAAGAGGCCAAGGATGCGCTGAAGGAAATCATGGTGGACAAGGCCTTTGGCAATGCTGGAGACGAAGTTGTCATTGAGGAGTTCCTTCAGGGTGATGAGCTTAGCGTCCTCACTTTCTGCGACGGCTACTCCATCAAGTCTCTTCCTCTGGCTCAAGACCACAAGAGGATATTCGATGGCGACCAGGGTCCCAACACTGGTGGCATGGGCTGCTACGCGCCTACAAACATTGCTACTGCAGAGCTGGTTCAGCAGGTCGACAGAGATATCCTGGTGCCCACCATCGCCGGAATGAGACAGGAGAAGCAGCCCTTCCGCGGTGTGCTGTTCACTGGTCTTATGATCACTCCCGCCGGCCCAAAGGTGCTCGAGTACAACGTGCGATTTGGCGACCCCGAAACCCAGACCGTGCTGCCTCTGCTCTCCGCCGACACCGATTTGGCCGAGATCATGCTGGCCTGCACTGGCGGCTATCTGGACAACGTCCACATCACCATTGACAACAAGTTCAGTGCCACAGTCGTGCTCGCTGCTGGCGGTTATCCTGGCTCTTACGCCAAGGGTACCCCGATGACCGTTCAGGCGCCTCCTGCGGGAAGCACCATCTTCCACGCCGGCACAAAGCTTGATGGAAACCAGCTCAAGACATCTGGTGGCCGTGTGATTGCCATCAACTCTGTTGGAGAATCGCTTAGAGCCGCTGTCGATGCCTCATATGCCGCTCTTGCTTCCAACGTCATTGACTTTGAAGGCAAATTCTTCCGCAAGGATATTGCCCACCGTGCTTTCAGAGACACGAGCAAGGTTTCCATGACATATGCTCAGGCTGGCGTGGATATCCAGGCCGGCAATGACTTTGTGGAGAAAATCAAGAAGGCTGTTGCTAGCACCAAGAGAGCCGGAGCCAGCGCCGAGATTGGTGGCTTCGGAGGCGAAGTCGACCTGTCGCAGTGCGGATATCCCAATGCACCAATCTTGGTTGGTGCCATTGATGGTGTTGGAACCAAGCTGATGATTGCGCAATCCATGAAGAAGCACGACACCGTGGGCATCGATCTCGTTGCCATGAACGTCAACGATCTCGTTGTGCAGGGTGCTACCCCCTTGATGTTCCTCGACTACTACGGCTGCAGCAAGCTGGACCTTGCTTCCGCTGCTGACTTTGTGGAGGGCGTCGCCAACGGCTGTATCCAGGCCGGCTGTGCTTTGGTAGGCGGTGAGACCGCCGAAATGCCCGGCATGTACAAGGACGAGGACTATGACGCCGCTGGCTGCGCCGTGGGTGCTGTCACCCCCGGCAGCATGCTTCCCCGGAAGGATGCCATGGCCGAGGGCGACATCCTTTTGGGTCTTGGATCCAACGGTGTTCACTCCAACGGCTTCTCCCTTGTGCGAAGAATTGTGCAGGCCGCTGGCTTGGACTACTCTTCCCCTTGCCCCTGGGATTCTTCCAAGACCGTTGGAGAGTCCCTCTTAACACCTACCAAGATCTACGTCAAGAGCCTTCTGCCCGTTCTCGGCCAAGTCAAGGGCCTCGCTCACATCACCGGAGGTGGACTGCTCGAGAATGTGCCTCGCATGCTCCCCGACTCATTGGCCGCGGAGATTACGTATGGCACTTGGGAAATGCCCCCAGTCTTCCAGTGGCTCAAGGCAGCTGGTAACGTGGCTCCCACAGAGATGTGCCGAACATTCAACTCAGGTATCGGTATGGTGGTGGCCGTCGAGGCGAGCCAGGTTGAGGCCGTGGTGTCGGCTCTGCGTAGTGGTGACGAGCGGGTGTACACAATTGGCAAGCTGGTTCGTAGACAAGATGGCCAGGCGGGATGTGTTGTCCAGAATCTTGAGTCGTGGGCATAAAAGAGTTGAAGCTGGGGCAGTTTTTTGCGGGGAAGATGCATGATTCACCATCATGATTCACAATCAATCAAAGAAGAAGAAAACGGAATTAAGCATATAAAATACCAGGATAAGTGGCACAGCGAGAGTGTATTACAAAACGGATGGGACAGGAGGGTAGGGTGGAATTGTCGTGTTTAATTTCCCCGCGCTATATTTTGCTGTCAATTGATTTACAAAGACTATAAAATACTATACGCAGCATAAAGATGTTATGCCTTGATAACTAGTACCCGTCAATCATCGGGTTCAGAGAAGTCTGAGCGTTGACGTTTATGGGTTATGGTTATAGCTTTAGTACATGCATATATGTACATACTATGCCACTATTCAGGGCGCGAACGGCGCGAACGGCGCAAGAAAAGTAAAGGCCGAAGGAGCCTAGATATTGCGCAATCATATCTGGCGCATAGCCGGGGAGCGATCGGCTGTCGGTGATTCGCCCACCTAGGCAGTGATTACGAAGTAAGATACTTATAAAGTAATAATGGATTGGGAAACAATGCACATACTTGGCGTTGACGTTGACATTAAGATGGGCATTAGTAAAAAAGGATATAGTGGCGAGTACAGTGCCGGCGCAGCCGTCGAATCGGCAGACCGAGACAAACTTCTGACGGCAGGGACCGCAATTCGTGGCGTGAATTCTAGAAAGATGGAGTTTCCTTGCTCTCTCGACTCAATAAGCCTACGCTGCACGAAAGCGGGAGATTTGTTTGAACGGTTGTCGGTGGCTTGGCTGGGGATTAGTCAAGATGGCCAGATTGGGTAACTCAGCGCGAACAAGGCATTGCGACGACAAAGCACGTGTCATTTCTGCCGCCTCCGCCATATCTGTAAGCGCCCATTGCTAGACTGCCCAAGGTACTTACTGTTCCTAGGTAGGTATTCAATAACAGTAACAAGTTGAGCCATGCTGAGTCGTCTCAGACTCTACGATAGAATTGCTTGGATATCCAAATGCGCCAATGTAGATGTAAGCGCCAGAACAATGAAGCCTCATCTCGAGACACATGAAAATAAAAAATATATCATCCAGGAAATAATACCGCGGGGTTTCACATCCAGCAAGCCGATAGGCCAGGGCTGACGGCTATTACAGTAGCACTGCGACATGCGGAGGTGGGGACGCAACGTCTCGTAACGAGCATGCATGCATGCATGTCTGCATGGCGACAGACCAGGATCAGATTCCGATTGCAAGACTCCGAACTATGGGGGAACGCCGCGATGATCGTGATTGAGGCGATTGCGTGGCCAGAGCCAGAGCCAGAGCCTCGACGCAAAGGCTATATTCCACCAGAAAAGCTTGACTCGGATCATCTGACGAGGATTGTGTGATTCAAGTACCTACAAGTATAATAACTGTAAGTTGACTTGGTTGAGTAGGGCACAGTACTATATTAGACCATCTGGCTAGCAAGTAGAGTTGGTGGTTGAAGCTCCGATTCTCTCCGTTAGACCCTCCTCTCTGTCCACTTCCAAGTAGTATCATCGCCTATTTCTGGAGTGGCGTCCTCGTCTCTGCGGCGCTGAGATGTGGAAGACGCGCCCTATTTACAGTTGCAGTGCTAGTAGGATCTATCACCTAGTCTGTAAGATTAACGGCAAAGGCTTCCAGCTTATGCCTCCGGCTCGTACGAAAACATGGGGAAGAGGAGTTTTCGGACTTCCACTCTGGAGCCAACGCGAGCGATTGCGCTGCTGGATCCCGCCGATCAGGAGATGCGTGGCACGATTCTTACCTGGCGCCTGGGGAGATAAGACGGGACAACGGTGTGGGTGGACTCGTCTGGCCTCAGTTTGCTGCCTCGACTGCGTAATGGAAAGCGTGAGACGCTGGCTTGCTGGCTTGTGAGGCCGCGGTGGATTCTCCGAGATCCCGAATTCGGACGAGGACGCGCTAAACAGCTCCGGGGCTGGCAGCCTAACGCCTGAAGCCCTTGACAAGCGGGCTTTCCCAAAGGAGCTATGGGTGGGATAGCGGTTCATTACGCACCTTTTTTAATAATTTTTCGTTTTTCTGCTCGCGACCAGCTAGCCAAAGCCCCATCCGAGCCTCCGGCCGCTGTTTTATTAATTCGAGAGAACCTCCACTTTCGCGCCGCGCGACTCTCGCCATCGCTTGCTTTCTAATTGACAACCCTCCAGCTCCTCTTATAACCGTTTGCCCGCTGCCTGTCCGACATTGCATCTGATCCTCCAATCCATCCTTCAAGTCTTGTGAAGAGAGTCTGCTGCTATCCCACTACGACGACAACCCCGCCATCATACCCTCGGCATCTAGCTTTTCTCTACTCTCCTCAACTCCTCTCCAACAAATAATCTACTCATACAATCACAATGTATGCCACACGAGCTCTTCGACAGGCTGCGGTCCACGCCGAGCGCACGCCTCTGATTCGATTCCTTGGACCCCGAACCATTCCTTGTAAGTGCATGCAACTGCAAACTCGTGCCTCGCCTGTGAATATTGAGGGACATCGCGTACTGACACGACTTTTTTTCCCTCAGCTTCAATCGACCACACTCCCCAGCCTCACCCCGCCTCCCCCTCAGGAAAGCTTCCCGAGGACTTCACAGCTTACTACGGCCGTGGTGATGTTGCTTCCACCCACACCTCCTTCGGTGCCTACCGTGACCACGCCCAGCAGCACGGCCCCCTCCAGAAGACCATTGGCACTGATGCCGGCATTGGTGGCTCCTCTGGCTACAAGCTGGGCTCTATCCTTCCCCCCAAGGGCGTTGCTTTCGACGTCTCCGAGCTCCCTGCCCGCTTCCGCCGCCAGCCCCTCGACCTGAGCGAGATTGAGGCCATTGAGTCCGGTGGCGCTGCCATCCTGGGTTAAATGAACCTGCATGGCAGGTAGTGGATGAGAGTCCTAAGCGTATGACGTGATGGGACGAGAGGAGAACAAACTTTCTACATTGTTTTAATAACGACTTCTACGACAAAACGGCGTACCTCGACACTGACACATGATCAGAAGCGAGGGGTTGTGTACGATGATACTGAACATTCGGGGGAACAGGTGTTGGTAGGAGGAGCTGAGGAAATGTCTGCTACTTTGAGGATGTCATCAAGGTCAAGGCTAAGACGAGGAGGTTGGCTGCTCCACGCGTGGTGGTTACTGGAGCAGACATTCGCTACAACTTGTGTAGCCAACTGTTTCTTCTTTTTTTCAACTGAGAAGGCTTCATGATTCTACAGCGAGGGGTTTTCACGCCAAGTAGATGCGACTGGTATCGCATCAGGCACCTCTCCCTGGTTTCTCAGCCAAAAGTCTCGATTTATCACCTTTTATCCCTCACAACACGGTCGTCACAAAAGCTGCTTCAATAGAGAGGTGGACGAGTGCCACAAGGCACGAATAGCCAGCATAGTATTACACAAAAAGACCCTTGATAAAAATTGAAAATTTCTATTAAAAATCACTAAATATCCCTTCCACTCTGTGGAAATCTGACATTGCATGTGTATCTGCGCGCATGAATAATGCTTATTGAGAGATATTACGTATTTTCTATCAGTAAACGACTAATTAGACCAGCCGCTATGATCGCCTGGGCAGTAAATGTGGGACGTGATACTACTACAGCCATTGGTCTGCCTAGCTTTATTTGGCATATTAACGAGAAGCCAGAGTCGTCGGGCTTTCTATTTTGGGAGAGGTCCGGAGTGCATGCATATATATACGAGTACACCATATATACGGAGTATTGGCTGGGCACATCCAGATATAGGAGCGACATCGTGAAAGTCCAAGTAAACAATATGATTGGCCTGGGGCTACAGTCCGGGGTGCATACAGTGCATGGCACACTACAGCACGGTCATATAGCGTATCATATCCATACATTTAGACAGTGCCCGGCGCACTAAGACAATTTAGTGCTGTGCTGTGCTGTGCTCTTTATCGGCTGCCCCACCTCACGATAATGACATCCACGTCGTCTCTATCGCCTCTGATGACAGGAGCTTGAAGCTCTCTCTTTCGCCAACTTCGCATTCCCATGGAGGCGTCACCGCTGACTCGCCAGCCTCAGCCAGAGGTCTTTGTCCCCAAGATTGTCGAGCTCTACTCAACCCTGTTCAAGGTTTGCCCAGCGCCCCCCTTTTTTGACCGTGGTGTCAAGCCAGACCATGTTAGCTAAATCGGCCTGCCGCCAAAGGTATTCCAACCTCCGGATGTAGCTCTTTTGCGCTATGAAATGCGCCCGCGCTGATGCGAAGACGAATGCACTAGGACGACGATGACAGCGACAAATCGGAAGGCTTCTGGCGGGAGTTTTTCCTGCTGCGACCCGATCGGCCGACGCTGAGGAAGATATTAAACGACATCCATCCGGCCGATTTGCTGCTCTTGGAGGGGCGCACGAGAGAGCTCTTCAGCAAGGCCATTGCGGCGGTCAAGGATGGCAAGGGTGCAGCTCCTCTATATGCTCTTGATGTACGAAGCGCCACAGCATTGATTCGAGATACAATCTCCTGGACAGGACGATATCGCTGACAGCTTGGAATGCATAGACCCTGAGCGTCTTCCTCGCCTGCGTGCTGACGAAGAAGCACGCGCACCCGAGTTCCGACATTATAACTATATTGGCCGGTCTTGATCACGTCGATACGGTGTTTACGGATTTTGTGAGCACTCTTGATGGAATCATACGAAATGGGACAAACTGTGTGTACACCTGTCAACAAATTGTGCTACGAGTGCGTGTAAGCTGACGGATGGTGCGATGGAGTGGATCTGCGCCACAAGGCTATCGAAGTGCTGCTGGCTGTCTCAGCTGGCGCATATCAGACGACGCTTCTGACGTACATGATACAGAGGGACCTGTTCCCTTCTATCATGAAGGTGCGTAGGGCGGCAAAGTTGATACCCCAGCTTGACATTTAGGAATGCTTTGCTAAATATTCAACTCGTCATTGTTCTTAGTTTATTCAAAGCTCGGAGCAACCTGACCAAAACTTGGATCCATTTACTCTGCTAGGGATACTCGCCAACTACAACAAGTTTGAATTTCAAAATCCGTATCAGCTGCGATTAAACGACTTTGTCAATGAGGCGGTCATTCAAAAGGTTGTTCGCTGCATCGGAAATGCATGCCAGGCACTGCGATCCGATTACATTGACATCCAGGATGATCTCCCTGAAGGGTGGACGTTGAGTAGCACTTTGAACATGATTGGCTTGGGAGTCATTTCGCCGGGGCCAAAACCCGAGAAGAAGCCCGTGTATGACGCTGCGACGCAAAAACAGATGTTTACAAAACTGTAAGTTGATAATCATCAATCTTCGTCAGAGCACAAACCGCGACCGTTATTACGATGAGTTCCTAACATTGCCTTTCCCCTTAGGCCTGGCCAAACTGCTGCTATTCTCCTAGCTACATATGATTTCTCTCACGCAAACAAGCTGTTTTGCTTCCACCTTGTGACCTTGGCCAGCGAAAAAGACAAAGAGCGCCCAATGTCCAGCTTCCTGTCACTCACATCCTATCTTTTGCAGCACTCTCACCTGTCATCCCGAGCAACGTACTATGCGCATCTAAATCTGATGGTGCTCCGTCTTCTTATTGAAGACCCAACCATTTGCAAGAAGATTTGTAGCGACGAATCCAAGACACATGTACGACTTTGTCGACAGCGGCCACCGTATTTACCCTTGGTCAAAGGGGACCGTGTTCTCGCAACATGCGTCCTTGACACGATGCTGGACGGTATCAACCACAACTTGAAGAGACGGTTGGATGTCAGTCTCTACGTCCTCTGCCTAGGCATCATGCTCCGAATCATCTCCTATCTTTCACGGTCACGAACACGGTTGGATTATCACTGGTCAGAGTTTTTCCGGTCTCTGCTCTCGCTTATCCGCTTCCTCAACACGTATGCCTCGGATTTAAAAGACTTGCAGCATATCGAAACCGTCCTTGATCACGTCGTCAATCTAGTCGCACTATCACTATCCGCTGGTGAAGCATTCCTACCAACTCCTGCCGCATACGATGACCTCTTCTACAAGGTCTTTGAGTCGGGCGAGGTTCTCACATCTTTCAAAGAAAACTATCGGCTGGGGAACCGCAACAGCAACTCAATCGACACGCTGATCAACGTCAGCGCCCACTACAAACAGATGCTGACCGAAAGGGGCTCTTCGGAGAAGAAGCTACCAACCAACCTGACGACGTACCAGGTAGCTGAGGTTATCAAGCAAGGCTACGAGACGCTGAGCATCCAGGCTAAAGAAGGGCTGGATGGGTGGGAGAAATACCGAGAGGCGGACGAAAAGATTTTGTTGAAAAAGCTGGGTAGGACGGCGGTTGGAGATGTCATGGGCATGGTGGAGCGACAAAATTACTAAGCCTGACTTTGCTTTCTGATTAGTACATATAAAAGATTTTTTTTCTTTCCCCGCGTTTTGTTCTTAAGCTACTAGTAGTAGTAGTGGTTTTAATCTCTAATTACATACATGTCTCTCTTTTGCGGTGTGTAAACGACTTTTGCTGGCAGACATTGATCATGTCTCGGCCATATCACGGGACGACAAGTGGTACTTTTGGCAACCTGCACAACTTTGACAGAAGTCCCACTAACATTTCTTCACATGAAATTCTTCTCCCCTCTTCTAATATAGGTAGACTTTCCCGTTATCAATAGTGTAATTTCCCAGCCAATATATATCTACGTAGGCAGGCAGTCTAGTCGACCGCAGAGTTAAGTCCAAGACTCAAAAATCGGGGCCTCCTGACCGTTATCCGGCGCCCGCTGCAATCTCCACCAAAAAAAAAAAAGGCTCAGGTGTCCGATCTGAGATTTCCCCCTACCGTATGACAATATGTATGAAGTAAAAAGAAATGCCATATATCACAGTAAGCCCTTGTCTTGCAGTTTATCTTGTCGTATATCAAGGTCTCTTTCTCGTCTTAGACTTCCCGATTTGCGAGGACGCGTGGAGAATCCGCGGGCTGGTGGGCCCCCCTTGTAGTGCGGTTTAGCTGCTGGGAAACCCGCCTATAAGAAAATAGGAAGGGAGCCTAAGTAGCCGTCTTGGGAGAGTTATTCGCTAGCAGGGACTCTTCCGGGTATCAATGTTGAGAAATCATCGACTACATCGCCTCAGCCTCTTTTGCCCCCTTCCTTCACGTTCTCTTTATAAATCCATCTGTCTTTATACATCTGTATGCATCCATCCTGCTTCTCTTTTCTCTCCTCTTTTCTCGCTCTTTTTTTCGCTCTTTTCTGAAAACTCTCTTCACCCTCCCCTCAGCTCACATCTCCCCCGGCTCGATTTCCAGTCCTCTCCACACCGACAGACCCCACGCCACTCCGATTACAGCCCACGGTCCGCCATAGGGCGCAGGTCTGCTCATATGCATGTGTCATGGGAGAGCAAATCATGTCCATGTCAAAAAGTTTAGGGCGCGCGCGCCTAAAATGTCAACGACATGTTAAATATTCTCCAGCCCCCCATCCCCCCCCTTCATCGGATTTTCGATGAAGTGAGATGAAAGAAAAGGAGAAATAGGTAGGTTGTCTCTGCCCATGCGTTTTCCTGCTTTTTACTGTTACAACACGTGAGAAGAGGTAAAAGGGGGGAAAGTTGAACCAAACCTGCACACAATCCTTGCAGCCCGCCTATTAGGTATTTCGTATTCTCAAAGACGCAAAACGAAAAGAAACGAGAAAGAAGGAAACGCTTCTCCCTCATTCATTATTGTTCTTAATCTCCCTCTCAATTTTTCTTTCCCTCTGATTTTTCATTCTTCATCCAGCTCCTCTCATCCAACCAAACCGTTGAACAGAATTCCATACGCCATAGCAATGGGATGATCTTGGGTTCTCCTGTTTAGGAGAGACTGATGCGAATTCGACATCGATACAGCACCTGCATTTCCGTCATATCCAACCAAACTATTGAGCAGAGTTGCATACACCATAGCATGGGATGATCTCAGGTTCTCATATCTGGATGAGGCTGATGCGAACTCGACATCGATACAGCGCCAGCATTTCCGTCTCAACTTTTCCGGTTCTTGCCCGTCCCTACTCTGTCGACTTCTTCCACAGCTGCCATGCCAGCTCTCAACAAGCAACATATAATTGACAAACCTGAATCGAGGCACGTCAGTAGCCAAAGACATCGAGCAATATTCACCAGCGCCGTTTCTCAACTAGTCTATAAGACAATTGATCAAAAAGAGACTCAAGTGTTCTTGTATGGCTCGATATTATTACATGTATGAACAGGTATATATTGATTTGATTCCCATCCCCGTTGGAGGCTTGCTTACAGCCACCGTGGTATCTTGTTGCATAAAAGAAATAAAAGCTAATTGTTTACAGGAAGAAGTCGCCCACCGCATCATGGGCGTGATTGCATATACAGCGTTACATCATCGTCATCCGAGTTCACTCCGCCTTACTAATTACAGTCTGCATCCGACATGATGCCATACTGTATCGACGGATGAACAACATGTGTTGAATTAAAAAGACAAGATAAAGAAATTATCGTCGAGTATAATCCCTTAGAAGGTGTGGTGGATAATGCGTCTCCAGGCAGGCAGAGCAGCAAGTGCTGCGCGCTCAGCGTTGATCTGATCCCAATCAAACTCACGGAGGCCGGTATCGACATCAATGTTCTTGGTTCTCAGGAGAGGCTCACGCTTCCAAAGCCAGCCAACGGCCCAGAAACCGAGGACAACGGGAGCAGCCAGATACTGCTTGAAGAAGTCCTCTGCGGTACCAACACCAGGTGATCCAGGAGGGGCTGCAATAGCAGTGTAAAACTAAAGCCATAGAGGTTAGTAAAATGTTTTCTTTCTGTAGCAGATATAGGAAAAGTATATGCTTACCTGGGCCATCAGGACAATGACGCAGATGAAAAGGCCGAGATATGAGCCGTAGACGCCGCCAACAGCCTTGAACGGAATCTCATCCAGAGTGTGTCCGTGGTACTTCCAGGCGGCGCGGAATCGAATGTGAGCAAGGCAGACGGAGCCCCAAGTGAAGAGAGCTGCCAAACCGGAGATGGCAAGAAGCCAGTCGAAGACAACGGGACCGGTAGCGTCCAAGCTGACGTAGGCGATGAAGCCGAACAGGATGAGGAAAATGACAGAGGGCAGAGGGCGGCCAGACTTGTCAATGTAGGTGAAGAGCTTGGGAGCATAGCCCTGCTGAGCCAAAGCGGTCAAGGTTCGGGATCCACCATACACACCAGAGACACCAATGGACAAGACGGAGGCGAGAATGACGAGGTTCATGAAGTGGTCGAAACCCTTGAGGCCAGCGTACTTGCCGACAAGCACAAAGGGAGAGGCCTTGGAGTCAGCGTAGGCGGCAGAGGAGAGCAGAGCGGGATCATCGCTGCTGATAAGCAGGCCGACGAAGAAGAGACCAAGGATGTAAAAGATGGTAATACGCCAGAAGACCTGCTTGATAGCACCGGGCATGTTCTTGGTTGGGTTAGAAGACTCAGCAGCGGCAAGACCGACCAGCTCAGTACCAGAGAAGGAGAAGGCAGCGGTGACGAAGACGGAGCAGAAACCCTTGAAGCCATTCTTGAACGCGCCAGGGTCATACCAGTAGCGGGCTCCCCAGTACTCGTTGTATCGGCCATCCTTGGGACCACCGCCGAGGACAAGGACAAAAGCAATAATCATGAAGACGACAGTGGCGGCCAACTTGAAGCATGATGCCCAAAACTCCTCTTCAGCATAGCCGAGAGCACCAAACAGGTTGATGATGATGATAACGACGAGGAAGAGAGTGATCCAGGCGGCGGTGGTAATCTCCGAGTTCCAGTATGAAATTGTAATACCACAAACTGTCAACTCAAGCGGAAGAACGGCAGCCCACTGAAGAACATAGTTCCAACCCATGGCGAAACCCCAGGCAGGGTCGATGAAACGAGCAGAGTATGTGTAGAAAGAACCAGAGACGGGATACATGATGGCGAGTTCACCGAGAGCATACACTATGGGAGCCTTGTCAGATCACATTTACAACGGGTGCAGTTTGCGCGACGAATAGCACTTACCGACGTTGAACATCATGATACCGATAATGAGGAAGTCGACAAAGAGAGAACCAGGGCCCTATAATTACAAGATACGATCAGCAAAACAGTTCGGTTTACGCCCAGCTTCGCGCCAAGAGGCCAGAAGGAAGAATCATCATGAATGAAGAAGACTTACACCTTTGCTCAGAGCACCACCTGAGCCGACGAAGAAACCAGCACCAATGGAACCACCAATGGCAATCATGTGAAGATGGCGAGCCTTCATGGGACGCTCAAGCTCGACCATGCCCGGGCCATAGTGCTTCTTCCTGAAGGAATCGATGTTGAGACCATTGCGCGTGAACCAGTTGGGGTCGCGCTCAGGGCCATCGCTGGGGAGGATGGTCGTGCTGGCTTGATAGTCGACGACATTGTCTCCCTTCTCGGGAGTGGCGTGGCCACTCTCCTCTTTAGACATGATGAAGGCTTTGGTGTTGCTCTTCTTGTATCTGTCTCTGTGAGGGTGAAGAAGAAGGAAAAGGAAGGAGAGATGAGAGGATGGAGGTGAGGAGAGGAGGAAAAGATGTGAGAAGAGACGAGGGGGACAATTGGTCTAAATAAAAAAAGATGCAGTTGGGGACCAGTCTACAAGCCTCTGGACCGAGTGAGGCAGGGATACCGATTGAGAGGGCGGTGTCGACAAGGAGGGCCGGGGAGCGACAATTTATGCATGGAAGCATTCGCAGGAACCAAAAGGACCCCAAAGGACGTTGCACCAGAAAGTCGTGGCTCTCGCTGGATCTGGGTGCTGGCGCTGGTGTTGGCGCTATGGCCGGGGTGGCAGAGGGGCGATTTTGGAGGCTTGTCTTTGGTGTGTGAGGCTAACGGAGTTCGAGGCTTTTAGCTTCGCAGCTCTTTTTCTAGGTTGAGAGCGTAAAGTTACCGGGGGGGTGAGGCGAGAAAAAATACCCAGCGGCGAGGGTGCGCGAGTGAAGAGAGAGAAGGAGGGGACGGCGGAGGGATCCTGCCTGAATCAAGCGAGGCGGAAGGTACCTGGACCCAGGCCTTGGAGAGATGCGAACAACCCAAGCACTGTATTGACGCCTGTACAGTATTATCGTGTCGCTTTTCCGAGTGAGCACCAGCCAGCACCAGCATCGGCATCGGCACATGCATATGCAGAGCCAGGAGCAAAAGGCCCTTTCTCTCCTGTCTGCTGCAGAGCACCGTTTCTGTCTTGTTCCGCATAGGCTGTCTCGCCTTGTCTTGTCTCCTATATGGATGGGGCTGCTGCAACGTCCATCGTACCGTATACAACTAGCATGCGGGCGATGGATTGATCAACCTGTGCGCAGCAGCGGAAGCAAAGTACCAGTACCAGCGCTCTGCTCGCTCGCAGTCGTCTCGACCATGGCTCTGGTACCACTGGCGCACCAATACGCACCAAAAAAGGCCAAGGCGACGGAAGCACGCTCCTGGGTCCCCCAATCCTTGTCTCTCTTCTGAGACTACTGCACAGGAACCTCGTACATGTACCATAGCGCAGAGGCTGTTGCAGGCTCAAGGCACAGATACCTACTACCTACGACGGAGTACGAGTACTATCAGCGGCTGGTATGTCCCTACAGTACCTACTGTCTCGCACTACAGCACTCGGTGCAGGCTGGCTCATAAACACAGTACCAGCGCTACACCATCCAGTATGGCGCATATCACATTATCTCCAACTCCGTCACTTGGGCAATCTGTAGCCCAGTCCATTACGCGCGTGCTGCATCCTGGTCCCGGTCGTGGGAAGGCCCCGCACCCCCTTGCCTCTGGGCCTTTTTCCCCAATCATGGCTGCATTGAGCATCTGGTGGTGCAGATCTTGGCGGCCCTTGTGTTTGCCCGAAACCAGACGGCAGTCCCAGCGATGGTGCTAGCAGTGCCTACTGCTAGGAACGGCCACCTAGGTAGATGCCATCTGTGTATTGGGGTTAGCACGAGCCGGTGATTTTCATTTGCTCTCCACAGTGCTTATCACCCTCAGCTCGCGCGAGTAGGTGCTGGAATTGCAAGCCCAATGCTTGGCTACGAAGGATGAGAGGGATTCAACCTTAGCAGTATGGGGACCGTTGCTCCGTAGCCCATGCACCTATATATTGGTGAGCCACGTTCCCTGCTGCCTGTGCTTGGGCATGTTTATCATGTCCCCCGCACCATGCATCGATTATGATTATCAAATCGTTTTGCTGCCGCTATCTGTGGATGCCGCGTGACGCTAGCAGCGAGCCAGATAGTGCTCGGAGCCCGCTGTCTCTACGGGGAAGTTGGGGGTTGGTGGCTGCTGGCCTTCTTTTAGTGGTCTCTGGTCACCGCGCTAGGGCGTGGAGATGCTAGCGCAACGGGGCAGTGGCGCAAGCGACATTTACTCCAAGTCCCAGGTTGCGAATAAGGCTAGTCCACCAATT
Source organism: Trichoderma hamatum GD12 (assembly GCA_000331835.2). Classification (NCBI taxonomy): domain Eukaryota; kingdom Fungi; phylum Ascomycota; class Sordariomycetes; order Hypocreales; family Hypocreaceae; genus Trichoderma; species Trichoderma hamatum. The sequence goes on from ANCB02000273.1 coordinate 19,172, forward strand.
GGGTCGTCGACAATCCCTGCGCGTCTTGTTGGAGAGTTGCAAAGGCTCGAGTTGAGCTGCAGCGCAACATCTGGCGATGCTCCGGCTGTCTGGTTGCTAGAGCGTACGGGAGAGCGATGCTGTTCGACTCTAATTCTATAGCGCACACAGCCTCGTGGTGACAATGCGCATGGTAACGCTGATCACTGCTACCTACATCCGGCCGGCCAGCACCTGCATACCCAGCACAATGCATATCTGAATCGAGGTGTCATTGCCTGGGTCGCTGTTCTGGATCTCGGCGAGACCCTTGTGGTACCTGGCGTCCAGCATATGTTGCTGCTACCTGACGGTACAGCCAGCGTAAACTACCTAGTACTCCGCACACCGCTTGCCATCTGCTTTCAAGCATGTGCTATATGGCGATTGGGATAGGCTGCTTGTACCTACTCAGTACATGTACCTTCACATGAAGTCGTAGGCCAGATGGCAGCCACGATCACTACAGTACAGTAGCAGAGACAGCTGCTTCGCCTCGCGGAAGGAATACGCAGGCACATGCTTTTCGCTGCAGCAGTCCAGAAGCCCATCCACTCCATACTCGACTCACGCTCGACTCATGCATTGATGATTTGATATCAAGCCAGCCAAGCCCATTCCAAGTATCACCATCTGCCATCAGAAGCCAGGAGCGTCTCACGCCATCTGCTGGGCTGCTATAAACCGACTTACTCGTGTTAGCCTGTCTTCAGCTCTCTCTCGGACCTCTCAGGCACTCCGCAGCACCCAGATCGCTCACACATCTGTCTAGACATCACCAGACTCGTCTCCGCAATGGTTCCATTTCTCTCCAGCTGGTCTGGCTGCCATCTTGTCACACTCCCCTTTCACGCTTCTTTGCCCACGCCACATGGCCCGAGTTCGCCTCGATGATACCGCCCGCTGCAGGACAGCCTCGCTGCCGATAGCCATGCCATCCAACGAGAGGCGTGTGCGTGATCCACAATGCCATCAGCTCGTTCACGGCTCAGCCGATAGAGGCCAACTTTTGCCTCGTCTCATGTCTCATACCGATACAGCGAACAGGTAGCACATACACCGATCACACACCGGCTGCTGGCGTCATTATGAAAGCCTCGCCTCGTACAACCACAGCGTCTGTAGTAGGGCCAAGGACAGACACCCTGGCCCCTAGCCTCCACCACACCATGATAGGACGGCAGCGTGTGGTTGGTGGTTGCATCCCCGCGCAGCCGGTTTATCTATTCTATTCAAGCTTAGCACTATTCGCGGCTCACCATTGGATCTGATGCCCTCCCGGTGGCGATGTGGGCTTCCATGAAGCATTCTAGCAAGCTTCTGCCCTGCTGACCTGCCATTCCTGGCCCAAAGCTGTCGTCTTGGCCCGAAGCGACGGCGGGTCGCATCTTGTCTGCTCTGCACGCTGTGCTCCCTTCTGGTATCATCGCCGACCATTTAATTTCACAGGTCGCGGGGCGAACACGAGTCGTGAGCCAACAGAAGCTCACTGCTTCAAGTACAGGAAGAGGGCTGTCTGCTCACTTTTTGCGCAACTTAACTTGTCTGCTCGACTGTATTAAACACAGCAAGTGCCGCTTATCTGCCTAGGGCAAGGGAAAGGCCAATAATCTATCTCTGACCGAAGAGGTTGGTCCCGTCTTTCCAGGGGTCTCTGCTCTCTTTTCTGACATTGTTCCGGACAAGGCTACTATCCAGTAAGCTCGCAGTAGTCAAGTGCCTTCAACATCCTGGTCCTTATCCGAGCATGTCGCCCGCAGGCTTCAAATTCGTTGTACCCCTACGAGCTGCCCAATTTCATGTCCATGGTTTACTTGCTAATTTGCAGCCCTTCTTCCTCGTCCGTACTGACGAGATGTACAAAGTATGATCCGGGCCAACCGCTAACGACGCGAAATCAGCCTCAGTAGGGCGATTGGGGAACACAATGGCCACTTTTGCCTCCCGTGACAGATGAATAAAGGTTAGCTTGACGCTACCACCAAGATCTTGGCGATGCTTGTCTCTCGCCTCGCCCAGCAACCCCATCCAGGTCAATGTCCCTAGATTGCAGGCACAGGCGGCGCAGAGTAGTTCTATCTGCTGTATCACTAGTGGCGCCTAGCAGATTTACCACGCATGACTACGCGTAGTAGTCCTTCACGTATCTGCGAACTGACCATGCCCGCTAGTACAGAAATGTAGGTCGCGATAACAATCTTGGGTTGACCGTTGGCCTAACTAAAAGCCCGATTCACCTGAATTGCAACTCCCGTTCTTCTCCAGATGGACACGCCAGAACCTTGAATGATTTAGAATGCTTTTAGCGCTCTCCAACTACAGTAGTTTGTGGCGCTATGCCTTCTGCCTGCGTCGGCTAACACGACCCCTCCCTCATGATAGCCGAGGGCAACTTGAGGCATCCAAGGCGGGAGGACCGTACAGCCACAAGACCAAATGCCAACACTAGAATGCGATATTTTTTTCTAGAATCTGGTTAACGCCCAGATGGCGCTATTAGCAGGAGGTTATATTCCCCTTGGTGACACCACCTTCGGGCAAGAAGGGCTGCTAACCCAGCGGCTCTGATTGGCTGGAGGTTTTGCCATTCGCTGCCCTCTACTCCATACTTCGAGCGGATGACTGACTTGTCCCTGCTTACTAGCGTCGCTTTCAAATATCTCTTCTGCCAAGATATCAATCTAAATACAGCGAGCGTATTTGGATACTAGGTACTATCACTAGATACGAAACTTGGCGGCACACACGGACCACGAACAGCTCATATACATGACTAGTCTGGGGTGAAGTGGCTCTTTAGTAAGAATAAAGTGCCACAGCTGGGCGATAACACATGTCAAGTGGAGAGACGGAGTGAATCTCGGCATCGCAGAGGCGTCAATGCACGTGCGCTCTATCCACTTGCAGTGGCACTGTTTCGGCTCGACCTCGAATATGAAGCGGCAGCAGCTTTCTCAACGGTTTTCGTTGCATGGATCGTGAGGATAGCTTGATGCTACACCACCGAGCACATGTTGGCAGCGCGGATCATACTGTATTGTGCGGGCACCTCACTTAACCTACTGGCCTAGTCAGCACCGCCTTGCCGCCCGCAGGAACAGCTTTTGGTGCCAAGGTAGCCCGCAGGACGTGCCTTGCCTAGCTGGCCTTCTGCCGCTTCTACTGCCATGTATCGAAGGCTTTCTGTCACCCCGCAAAGCACCAAATTCTCCGTAGGGTAAGGCGGCACGGAGGGCGCATCTTAGGACGGTCTATATTTGTCAACCGTAACACCTTTGTCTTGTTCTAGAATCGTTAGAAAAGGGCTAAAAAGCACCGAACACAGAGCTGATGCCTCAAGCTTCCTCAAGCCAAGCACCAATTGCTTCAGGTGTCATAAGCCAGACACACACTAATGCCTCTTCATGCGGTCCCCGTATTTCCCGGGAGACGACACCGCTGAATGCTACCATAAGAGAGTCTTGCTAAGGCCATTCGAACCTCTTCAAGCACTAGGCCTCAGCACTGGCCCTTGCAATCTCATGCCACCTCCCACGACGCTATTGGGATGCTGGACTAATGCCCGCTGCACTTATACCTGCTCCGGCCAGTGTTAACTGCATCTGGCTAGATCCCCTCTCCTGGCGGAGCAGATGGACGAATGGCGTTGCTGCTCAAGGATCGGCGACGCCGCTCCCTCTGCTAGTGCTTCGTACAAAATATACGCGATTCGGTATGCATATGTATACCTAAAATGGCGGTGCTAATACCAAAGCAGACCGAGCTGATAAGCTCAATGTGTGCCCTCGTGCCCAATAATCATCAGCTGGCGGCGTCTATAACACGGAGCAGCCGCGTCTTGACTCGACTGAGTTAGAGAGCCAGGCCAGCAAGCTATTACTAGTATTCGTTTGGAGAACGAAAGTGATGACAGTAATCGCTAGGCAGGGCGGGAAGGGGCAGAACCTGGCCACGATCAACGAATCGTTCCCGTCTCGAGAAAGCTATGTGTCAACTCCATATCTCGAGGACCCTGTTCCGCTTTGGTGGGTTCCTGTCTTCACTTTTAGAGGATCCGCCGCGCTTCGACCGAAAGATTAGACAGGGAAGCAGTGACATGTTTGATTAGGTATTGGTAGAATCTTTTACGAGTCAGTGTCAAGTAACGTCAGTTTATCTTCCCATGCTTGGTCTATTATTATGAGAGCTACTCCGCAATCTCAAGCATTAAGCGCTCAGAGCTGAAGGAGATGGCGCGTTTGGCCTCCCCCTCATTGGAATCATCAACTCGATATCGCTCCACCGGCATCCATCGCTTATTACAGCTGAAGGAAAACCCCTCATGACGTTCAACGTCAGCAACAGCATGCTCCTGGTTGGGCTCATCCAGACAGGGTCGAGCTCCGGAACGTCAGTGCACCACGCAACGCATTGACACCCAATCTATCATGTTAAAGAATTCGTGCATTTGCGTAGCATCTCTGCCATGCCCAGGAGTGGATTGGTTCTTGAAACGCAACCGCTGAACGACAATCCTCTCCTCTTTGCGACGCAAATACTACCTACAATGGAACTGTATCCATTCCAGACGGATCACTTTGATTCAAGCTTAATCTGATCAATGCGACGGTAAGAGATCACAGCTAGCTGGGCAGCGTACACTTTGTTTTCACAAGCTGAGCCGTTCTTAGTTGGCCTTTCGATAGCGCCTCTCCTCCGCCTCTTCGTCTCTCAGCCCAGGCAAAATCGGCATTGACGACTTCAACTGCTGCGGAGTAGTTTACAAGAGTTGCCAGAGTTTACAAACTCGCGATGGGATCATTCTGGCTCTCTTGGCTCACCCCCTCCCCATGGTGGAGTTTCAATTACGTACAAACTTGCAACTTCCCTGAGCAAAGGCGAGATCCTGGAATCTGGGCAACTCCAGTTTTTACCCCATCGACTAAACACATGCTCCAAGATGGACGAGATGCGAATATCTCTTTGTCATGGCAAATCCGGGGCCCCAGGTTTTGGCAGATGAATCTGGTGGCAAGCAGTCGGGAAGAGGGCCCAATGGGTCCAGCCCGTGCTCATGTGGAAACTTGGTCGAGATCATCGCCACCAGTTGAACCTTTGACCTCACCGAAATGCATCTACGTACTTCTATTTTAGAGGAGGCTGAACTCAATTAACGAGGAGTCGAAGGCCCCGTGCGATCGTAGCGCGACTGCTGCATACTACTTTCGCAACATCTTGGGGCTCGGCAATTCGCGGCTAAACCCTCCTGCAGGCATTCGACTGTACGTGCGAATCACGAAGTTTGCTTTTTTCAGCTGCGCCATCATTGTCTTGCATGTGCATTCTGATTGGGCACGGAGTGGGCTGCTCTTATTCTCTGATCTGATTAGCCAATGGCGAGTTTTTTTAATCAAGTCTCCCCTGTATTTGTTCTTTTGGTGTGGCTTTTGCCACTGATTCATGGGGCGAGCCTTGTTTTTATGCCGCTGACACTACGGTGTTGCTGTGGCTTCAAGCCACTCCGACAGCCATACTGGGGGAAATTGAGACGAGAACGGCTGTTGTTGGGTACGATGCGACAGCTCATTTTACTGCTGCATGCAGCTTCCGAAGTTATCCGGTGAACATTTAGGGGGCTGGGGTAACGCGAGTGACAATGCGACACGATTCTAATATCGAGACGGCCGTTTTCAGCCAAGGAGAGCACGAAAGTCAAAGCGAGGAATACATCAGTCGGTTTACGAGCCATCCAACCATTCACTCTTGATGTTCCAAACCTTCTAGCCTGATATTTTAACTTTCTTCTTCCCCAGACGGGTAGCCAGCCCCCCCAAACTGGAGGCGCGCGCTTGGGGAAAGAGAGTTTTTCTCTGCGTCCTTCTAATTGCCTATTATGGGAATTTGAGCGTGAACGTGGCTTGATCGAAGAAATTTGTTGTCGCTTCTCATCGGAGCATTTGCTCTTTTGAACAAGTTGTTTCCGCGCGGCTGGTGGCAAATGGAAAGGATTCCGCTTTGCATCTCGATCTTTGCTGGCATGTCATTTTGAACGCGACTTATTCGTCCATTCATCTTTCTATGCTTGTTTTGCCAAACTTTGCTAGTTGCGATCTTGTTTTGCCTCGTGTTCGAAATCTTGGTTTCTTGGCTTTTTCAACGGCCTCGAAACGGTCTTCAATGGCCTCGAAAGTAAGTTTTGGGAATGTTTGCCTTCATATTGGGCGGAGCAACATGTCCTCTTGTAGTGCTGTAACTTGGTCCAGGGGCTTTTTATGCGAAGAACTGAGAGACGGAGTGTTTTCCCCGCCGCAATGGCTATGGTGAAGAGGTAAGAAAACTGTTCGTCTAGCATTCTAAACAATGGTAGCCGTATATGTTGCCCGTAGGATATTTCGTAGAATGCTCTCCCAGAATTAGAAAGACTCTTTTAGTGTCCATTCGGAAAAGCATAGGGAGAAGCTCGAGAAATGTTTGTTATTTTTATATCTCATTAAACGAGATTAATAACTTGCCAGAATGCGCCCCTTTTTATGACAAGCAGCCATTATTGTCAATCAGAATAGTGAGTTAACCAGCTTACCTGCATAAGTTGAAGGGGAGAATCCATCTATTTTGTTTCAATCTGACGCAGATTTTGTTTCTGTTTCTGCACTGAGTACACAGAGTAAGGTCTAATACTCCAAATCTTCCACCGGGGAGACAAGTTCAGCTCGGACAAGTAGGGGGGGTTCTCTTGGCGCCCAAAGGAACTGGCCTTTACGCTGGTATAAACCATGAGATTGCACAGATTAGTGACGTCTACGATGTGATAGTTACTGTTACTGGTTATCTGAAAGAGTCTCGCTTTGTAAGGCCTGTTTTGTAAACTAATAGATTACCCTGCACTTTTGCAGTTTTGCAGTTGGAACGACATTGCCAGCGATAAAACACTCGTGCATATAAGCCATCGCAAATATTTGAATCTTTCATCTCTCACTGTGTCCGTAATCACTTCTAACACCCGGTATTTTAACATTTAATTTGTTGCTGAATGGCTATAACGATGGCTCTTGATGCCGCGTTCAACGTCACGTTATACCATATTCCTTTTTAAGCAAACGAATTGCCACTTCGATGATTGTTTAATCTTTGAGTTTATACAAACAATAAAAGGTAGGAACTCAATTTATTTACGCAGTTTTTTTATTTATTTATTTATTTATTTACGTACAGAGAACGCAAGATTCATGGATGAGGAACTCCTTTTCCACTCTATTCCCCATCTTAAGTTCACGTACAAGGATATCGCTTTCTTGACTGTGACGATGGATGGTGGCAATGCACAATTACGTCTCAGAATATATGAAATATAATCGACTACTCTATACTGCCATTTTCCCACGTTTTCTATTTGTATCCATTGAGATTCGACTACAGAGCTCTCCTTTGTACAATCAATGAACCCCGCACTAACGCCATGCTATTTGGTGCCTCGCCCAAAATCACGCTTTTCGCTCCCAGCTCGACGCCACTACTGTACGCCCACAGCAAAACATATTACCACATCCACATCAGATTACTAGGTATATCATTCAAAACCCGCCAAAAAAAAAAAATTAACATGCCAAGACAGGGGTTTGAACCCTGGCATCTCTCGATAATGGTGTTAAATAATTGTACTTAAAACCATCGCCATAACCACTCGGCCACCTTGGCTGGAAGCGCTAACTAGCGCTAACGCGAGTTGCGGGTTTTTATAAAGAAGCTTTGTTCACGAGACATGCCATTGCGCATTCTTTTGCTGTGGGATTAGAATAGGAGCTGCTAATGTGGATGTTCAGATTAATTTTGCAACTATTCTTGTCCTGTTCTTGTCTATTTTGGAGAAAAAGAGAAGATATAAAGCTTGGTGGTAGGTGAAAGAAATACAGAACATGAGCAGCATATACCTAAGCAATATATAGACTGCGCAGGAGAGTAGATGAGGCCCGGTGCAGGCAACAGCATACAAGAGCAAAATCACCATTAGTATTATCAGAGACTCATCTAGAGAGCATTCAGTCTTATCACTTTTTATTTACTTTACACCCCGATTTGGACGTCCAACGTTTGGACGTTTATCCTTGTTGAGATGAAGCGAGTGGTTTGTAAGCCTCTCTCGCAGCTACGAACAGCAGCAGGGAGCAGATACCGTGAGATAACGCGTTTACCGATGGCCGAAATAACCTTCACCTTATGAAATGGCTATGGATACTGAAATGATCAGGCAAGCGGCAGGGGGGGATGGAGTGAAGAAGCAAACGATCTATATGCGATCAACTACCTAGGTAGCTAGTATTTCCTGCATGAGAGTCTCCCCCCAACTCCATGTCCTCGAATACTCTAATTGACATTAAATGTAGCCATAGCCAGTGATAGTCTTCCCAATTTAACGTTCGTATTGTAGACTCTGGGAATATGGCGTGTCGGCCCCTCTTAAAGAGCAGTCTCCAATACCCACATTGTCAAGTTCGCATGATACATCCGTCCTGTATGATGGGAATCTCTATATATGCCAAAACAGCCGATGAAATGAATTTTTCTAGCCATTTTGGCAAGTGAAATCTCTCCTTAGAATCTCTTTACCCCCTTCATCCTTTACTTAAGCCCATCCAAGAAAACATTGCTTCAAGGCCATCGGGGGGCAGTAACACGATGATATAAAGACATGAAAGCCAAATTTATTATGCGACTTATTAAACACCGCATCTTCAAATCGAAACTTACGAATTTCGATAAAACTGTGAAGCGTCATAGCTATATTTTGTATGTACCTAACAATGTTATCATCCAAGCTCAACGAACACCATCTCAGCGGGCCGTGGCTATTCTAATGCTACAAAACACTTGATGAAGTGGACGTTGAGCCCATGCAATATATTACTGATTCATGTAGGCTAGGGATGAATGAAAACTACAGTCCATCAATTGTGTGCTATACTAGCACGTCCGATGCAAAGACGATAGAGTCTAGTCTACCGATACAGCACTAATATTCAGCAGCATAGTCGTTGTATAAGCAGTCCATAAAGTAGAAGTAGTAAATTAAAATAGCAGAGGAAGGACTCCTACAGAAATCGCCTTTAATGAAAGCACATAAACAACCTAGGCCTCAAAATTGGCGAGTTGCTAATATCTACGCAACTTCACAAAGTGGCAAGTTCATCAAGGATTGGCTCATAGCACACGAGGTGCAAAAATTGAGCTTTCACTACAATGTTATATCTACAGGCTCTTCTTATATTACCTTGATAATATTTAGTAATGTTATGTTCGGACAAGCAGCAAAAAGCTCTTATCGTTCGCTCCATGCAAGTATTTATTGTGTTGCTCTATAGGTAGCTTTAAGAGTAATCTTGGAGACTTTAAATCTGATTCATAGTTTAAATAGCTTATTCATCATTCTCAACATGTATTCATTCTTTTTTTTTTTTTTCCCGTAGTGTACTTGATCAGTATCTACTCTCAACAAGCTACCGGCCGCCGCTTCTCGAGCGAATTTCTTTAACATTATCGATGCCTTTTCCTTTTAATGGTAATTTAACTGCGCAGCATCTGAAAACAAGAATCATTATATCTTCCGTGTTTATCAGAATATATCGACATTGCTAACTACATGCTCGGAAAAGCCTTAGTGAGATGTGAAGGATAGCAGTGGCATATTAGACTTGGTGGATGTACTGTCTCGCTGAACTATATACAATAAAGGTATCGGCATACATCTGAGCAGAAATAGCGCTTCAAGTTAAATCATCATCGCATCCCAACGCTGTATTTCATCTTATGCCTTCTTATTCTCCGTAGAAAAGCACTATTATGGGATGTCCTGCTACGGTGGGAGAAGATGACTCTCACTTCCCCAAAAACAGACTCTTCTCTTTATTTCTTCCAAATAACATCTCATCGTATTTCTACTCTCCCAAGATGAAAGCGACCACCAAATCCTGAATCTTTGTCCTGCATTTGACTAGTGGAATATGCATCAACATCACTAGTCTGTCATCAATGAGTAAATTAGCCACATATATTAACATGCCAGAGGTGTTACAGAGCTGAATAATCGTCATTCAAGAATGCAGAAAGCAAGGCCTTGCATGGATGCTAATACGTGCAAGTATACAGATACCGGCAGACTCTCCAGTTATTAGTAGCGAATACGACCTCTCCAAGGCGTTCAGGGGTCAATTTAGACAGTATAAGAACACCTGCCATGCTGAAATTTCATCATTTAATTTTGATACACTAGTACGCAGTAGATAGCAGCTACTATGACTGTTTCTGAAGCTAATATGTCCTCAACGTTCCATTGAAACACAAACTATAAATCAAGCTAATTGTAAATGGCAGCTGTCACTTGTTTCCTAGACTCCAATCTCCTCCGCGTGTGCTATTAAGCGCATGTTAAATCATTATCTCACAAACGCTCGTAAATGTCTCTTAGCCACGTAATACTCCCCCGGATAAGGGATTCCCCGGATGAGAAGGGAGTACCAGAGACGTCTGACGTGCGCATTATGAGTCTCGGTGCAGAATATGCTCCACAGGCAAAACCACTGTCTCAATTAATACAACACAATTTATTAACATACCCCTTCGTCCAGTAGAGTCCAGATTCGTCTGCGCCTCGGAGTAGTACGCAAGCATAATTTAGAGAGCGCATGAACGATCAACTCGTCCCACAGTTATGGATAAAGTATAGATCAGTGCCCTCCCATTTTATAGCTCCAACGGAAAGTCTCCGGGCCCATTGACTACTATTCAAATAGATAGGCAAGGGGCTACCTTTTCCAACATGACAGGTGACGAATGACAGGCTGGGGAAAGGCAAAGCTGGGATTACGTACTAGCGGGTCGAGAAATGTTGGATTGAAACAAACAGCGTTCCCTCAGCTGAGTTGTACTCCGTATTCTTGCTGCCAATCACTCAACACTGCAGTCTCGGGCGGGATGGCTGGCTGTATATCGTGACATGCAGCACAGACCGTGGCTGAGCAACCGGTGAGGCCATTGCAGCACGAGATTGGGGCTGCCGGTACGCCAAAACGCCAAGTACTACTCGCATACATGTATAGCATTACTATCTCAAGAAGCCGAGAGCAGGAGGCGTTTTGTACAGGGCAGTGCTTTGTTTTGTGGCCACACCACTCTCTGACCGGTGAGCCGCGGCCCCCTGTTCATTTCATGCACATGTTATGCAAGTGGTAGACATACTGTAGAGTAGGTAGTACCACTCACATGCGAATTCATAGGCCGACATCAGCGGCGCAACAACCATTTCGGGGAAATGATATCGTGCATCCGTCTCTGTCGCAGCACATGCGGCTGTTGGTTCGTGGCGTTGGTGCCCATTGCTGGGACCAATGGATGGCCTTTGCTTTTCGGATTCTATACGAAACGCTGCTCATTTCCTAGCCTCACGCGAAAACTTTTCCCAACAGCTTCGCACATTGAAAAAATTGTTCAAAGTGCTTCATAGTCGGTAGCAGTGGTGGCACGATTCTGGCGTATGTAAGTGACGCTAATCGGCCTCTTCCGACAACTATCTGTCATCGCTTTCGGTATGGGTGTATCCGGTTTCACTAACACGCCCACCTGTCTATCAATCATGGCGGGATCCCAGTTCCGTCGATCGGAAAGGAGTCAGGTATCCGTAGCTAAGCAGCATATTGAATCCACGTAAATTTCATCACGCTTTTCATGACTTCGATCTGGGGGGAAAAAAAGAAAGAAGATTCATACCTAGCGTTGGCATAGCGGCGGTTGTGTCCAGAGCGAAAGCCACAATCCCATACTGCAAGCGAAAATCAACATGGGTCATTCATAATATTAATATTTAGCCCTCAGCCTCAGGCAAGCTGAAGATGCGGCTGATGGGCTGGTGAGATGAGCAAAAGGCTGGCCAGACTATGATAAATCTGTAGCCAATTTTCAATAGGCGAAATAAAGCCAGCCCTAGTTCGACTGTTGGAACAAAGCTCCCTTATCCGTCAAGACGTGGGCTCCATAATCTGAGATGGGGGCTAAAATCTGTAAGGGCCAAGCAGTCTCGTCAAGAAAGCATATCATAAGAGATCTGATCTCAAGTGATATCTCTTGGCCGATAGCGGGCTCCATCTCTGCGCCTTGATCTGCTCGCTCGTATTTCTCATTCAATTTTAGGTCACACTTCAATTACATCGACGACTCTTCCGCCCCCAGGATGCATTCAATCCCGTGTTGACTCAGACACGTCTCGAGCTGGGGAGCGGTACGGCAGGCAAGCAGGGTAGCAACGCCAGACCCTCAACTTCGACAGCACTAACCAACGCCACCTGAAGGCGCCAGTCCAAGCTTGCCGCTTAGTATCTTGAGGACGGAACGCAATCCGTATGGCCAGTATTATGGTCCATGGTGTCCTATTTCCCATATTGCTTCAGGGGTCTTCTAAGTTCAAGTTCTTATCCCAGAGTTGCTCGAGTCTAGCGTTTGAGATATGCTGTCTCGATCGACTGGACTAATGTCGCACCTGTTTTGTTTGGTTAGCACACGGCCTGTCATGACAAGAAGAAGAGAATTGTCGTTGGCTGAGTGAATGTACATCAATTCTAGCTGGGTCCTGAGTGTGTCCTAATGAAGACATACCTACTATAGTCAATCCAACGAGGATATCGGAGGTCGACTGGCACAGCCCAGCTTTCATAGCCAATCTTAGTCATACGTTCCCTTCGGTGATTTCTAGCCCAGCCACTGTCTATGTCGCCTCTAATAGCTTCCCATAGCGTGCAAGAGTGGAAGAATGAGCCTCACATGTAGAATAAAAGAATGGACATGTTACACCTACTGTTGATCTGGCGCGTTGAACCGTTGATCCTACAGTGTAGCTTCACTTGCCTACCCGGCACAATGCTCTGGACTTGATCCTCCTGATCTACAGGTGGCCATGCGGCCGGAGCTACTCGGCTCTTCCTCGGGGTTAGTATGTCGACGATGTTTCACTCAAATCTTCAACGCTCAACGCCTGCTGCGTGATGTGCAGTGCTGATCTTCTATACCTAGCGTTTAATAATGTTAGCAGAGCTGCAAACTCATAGCATAGTGGTTCTAAATTAGAGGAGCCCGCTAACACCAACCGCCCGCCATTTCTTACCTGTAATTCCAGGCGTAATAACCTCATGGTGGCATTGGCCACACCAACTATAGCAGCCATAATCACAATTGCAGTGTTAGTGCTTTAAGAGTGAAGCTGGGCAAAAGCTAGATGAAGACTCTTGGGCGGCCTCGTTATGTCCGATGCCGCTCTCACGCGCTACGCCATAGAGGTGATAGTAATGCTAGTGCCTAGAGCTCTCGCCTATGAGCTCCGCACTTGAGCGGCGGGCTCAGCAGCGGACCTGGCTCCGTAGATCTGGGACGGGAGTTGGCTGACATTCGTGTACTGCCGATAGCTCATAGCATTAGTCTTGATCCTGGACGGATATTTCCGGTCAACCGTAAAACAAAGCCGAGGCCTGACGTTGGGAATACCAATTGACAAAAATAGCGTTTGTCGATTGTCATGATTCGTATAGGTAGGCTGTGATTATTTGGTCAACCAATGGTCTAATTTGGTAGCAATAGGCATATTGGCTTTGCCAACATACCTGGCTCTCACGTTACTGATGGCAGGCATAGAGTATGATAGCGGCTGTAAGACGATAAGCTGTCAAATATCGTTGACGCATATTTTGTGCCGCCTCATCTGGTAGATATTGGGGCATCCTAGCCCATTAGTACGCACATGTAGTCTTACGTGCATAATATTCCATACCCCGCGAGCATAGAATACGGGGTATGCCATCTCAACACGGGAAGCTACATGGTATAGGTTGTGGACTGCGGGAGAAGAAGGGAGAGAGCCGTGTTGGTGATTTGGGGGCAGATCTGGACTGTACTGCTGTCAAATTTCGGGTGATGATAGCATGTAGCAAAGTCGCTATCCTATCCATCAGATTATACTATTATTATTGGTATTATAGACGTACAGTATATTACGTCCACGGGGAAAAGGATATCAACAAACTGATTCTCGTTGCTTCCACGGGTCTAGCACGTGGATGGATTAGGGAGCGCTAGTACTACCTAGTAGTAGCATACTGTAGAGGAAAATGCTGAGACGTTAGTGCCTCTGATATGACCCTTGAGCTGCTCGCTTCTGAACGATGGGTCTGACCCGCCTAAAAGCAGGGGGGCGTAAATTCAAGCAGGGCGACATTGAATCTGAATAGCCACAATGGGTTAAGGCAAACCCAAGGCCGGAAATGGCCTTGATGGAGAAAACAGAATAGGAAATGAGAGAACGCACGGGGGCATTTGGTCCTGAGAGCTAGCTAGCCTGCTAACCCACCAAGTAAAGCATGTCATAAGGTTATGGGGCCATAGCTTCGTGAACGAATAGGTAAGTGGCGAGACTGAGGTGATGCCGTCATCTCCAAGAGATCTGCCAGCAGGCCAAACAAGAAACGATGATCGTGGTGAATATTGGGCGTTGAGCATATGCCACAATTTGTTCTAATCGTATTTCCTCTCCCGTAGATGTTTTGTATAGTACGCCGAAGATAGGATCGAGAGGGTAATGCCCGATTCGTAGGTTTTCTAGAGGTGTTGCTAGATCTAGTATAGACATGAGAATCTGTTAGAATTGGCATATACAGCTACTAGTACTCGTAATATGAAGTTGGGAGACTCGGGATATGTGTCAGAGTAGAGCGACACTACTGAACCTAGAATACTGGGGATGCGGCGCACTTGTCAGAAATCGATAAATCACAAAATCAGAGCTGTGGGCTGACAGATAAATCAGGCGTCTTGTAGCCCAAGTTACAGCAGTAGAGGCTCTCTTTGTCTTTGAACATTGGATATCGTCTTGCTTTTCGCCAATCAGAAGACGGAAAAACGAGACAAATGTGAAACATATTGTATGGATATCTCGGTCTGTCTTGGGCGTTATAGCTCGAAGCAAACCGCACCCTTGAGGATGCTTCTAGGTGCCTGTATTAGCTGAAACAGTTCCTGGCGAGAGTATCATTTTTTTAAGGTCTGCCTTGTGTTTTAGAGACGGGAAATAGGCTACAAGTCAAGACTTTGGTGAACAGGCTGTTTTCCTACAGCTTGCAGCGCACCCACTATTGTTGCACGACGGTGGCTGATATCTAGTGTGAGCTGGACTTGGTTGCTAACGCAAGGACTTGTCCTGGTTTGTAATTGTAGTACGAGTAGTTGGGGAGACTACCGCTCGAGGCGACATTGCCAATGATCCTTTTTTCTTTCTTTTTTTTTTTTTTTCTTTTTCTAAACAAGATGTACATTAGCTGAATTCCACTGGCTCCCGGCCTGCCCGCCTGTGGTTAGTGTTTGTTGGTAGGTCAGCAATTTGAAATACGATACGAAATCGCACTCCTTATTTTGAGGAGAAGAGCGCCTCGTACTAGAGCTGCAGCTTCTAAATGGGAGCGCCATTCTTTCTCTTATTGGCATGAAAACTGATTGATCGCAAAGGGAGGGAGACTGCTCAACAAAAGGTCGACTCCAGCGCCATACTACTAGTGGTAAGAGCACTAAGAGATTCACAATGGTGCTCAATACCCAGGGGCTTGGCCAATGTCTCCCTCCCTGCAGGATGTATCTGATAGCAATTGACTCCATGGTTTGACACCACTATCGGGTTTATTGTGGCGCAATCCAGAGTAAGGTTCCTTAGGTGGTCATCAGTGTCTATGATTGCGCCCTGGAATCGGGGCGCTGGTGCGGAGTAGGGAGCATAATAAGACGAACTCTAAAAGCTTTCGCAGTCAGCTGTCTGAGTATTTCTGACATCGAACATCGAAAAATGAGGAATACTCATAGCTGTGAGAGCAAGCCTTTCCATGGTGCGGCGCCGCCGTATTGCCATATTTCCACTGCTGGCTCTGGCCAATTTGCGTCTCAGCTTGACCGTTGCTCCCGTCGCCTCGGGAGGCGCCACTGCACAATGACATGCTTCTGCTGGTGCTATGCTGGACAGCTTGAGAGCATGGACCAAGCGTGGGCAGGGGCCACTTTGTGATGTCGGAGGAGACCTCTGCAAAACCTCTGCAAAACCCCTGCATGTATCCCTGCTCACGTCCTTGGCAGTCCATCAGAACCCCTGCGGATTGTCCTGCTAGCGCAGGCGCTTGGTGTGCCTCTGGCGGCTCCCCTTGTCCCCGAGCACTCTATGCTGCTGCTGTCTGTCTTGCTGTCACTCTGATACCCTGGGCAAGGGACATTAGCCTCTGGTGACGAAGACAGCATCAAACATGTACAGTATCTAGGGGCGTGGATACGAGTTGGCAGCACACGCCTTTGGAGGTGACGAATTGGCCAAAGGGGGCGAGTGATTGGTGGCGAAGCGGAACATGCTGGTGGGTAGAACAAAGTAGTTACTCAGATGGACACGCACCGATCCAGCTTTTCCAAGCAATAAACAGCAGCCTCCCCGGAGCTGCCAGACTCAGAGACGGCTGTCTGACCTTTTCTTTCTTCTTGATCCTCTCACTTACGTGTGGACTTGAACATACGAATATTATTCGCTGCCCATGGTTGGAAGGGACGCTGCTGTGTAGCTTTGAACCTGAACACGAAAGACGAAACGAACATTAGCTTGGAGTTCACGCAACAATCAACAAGCAGCAGAATCAAACCGACAGACATACGACATACAGACAGACAGACAGACAGACAGACAGACGCACGACGACAATCGCAAGAGAAGCCAAATTCAAAGTCGGAAACACCACAAGGGCTGAAACCACCAGAGGCTATATCTGGGTACGGAGTGGCCGTTTTGGACGACTTTGATTAAAAAAAAATCAATCCACCCTCGCAGGCCTTTCGTCGTCGCCCGAAGCAAGAACGTGGGATTTGGTACGAAGTACATACTGCCAACAGGGAGCGCCTGAGCCACGGGGCCAAGACACTGAATTGAGCCCACTGCGCGAACCCTTACAACGTCCAACCCTGCTCGTGCGCACTCGACTCGGATCGCCGCAGTGCATGGCCAGTCTTGCATTCCGATTCTCCCCAAAGTCTGGCCTCTGATCTCGATTCTGCCTGCATCGAACCGCTCGAGTCAGCGGCTTACAGACGCACTGGCTCTCATCGTAATATCGCTTGGGGCCTGTCCATCCTCGCCATAGGTGTCGCTTGAAGCTGTAAGTACCCAAGTATTATTTGCTATGGCACCTGCCCTGCGCTAGCTCCCCAGCACCAGCTCCATCCCCAATCTCCCCCCCAAAAAGAACAAAAAAACATACCGAGGACAGACGGTTCATTGCTGCGTAAGGCGGCGTCACGATCGCTCTGTGGCCCTTGAGCTGCTGGTCGTCTCCGCCATTCCCGCCATCGCCAGCATCGTGTTGTCACGGAAGCTGCCGGGCGAATGAAGTGTTGTTCATTCCTGCTTGGCTCCGCTTCCCGCCTCCCATCACGACCTCCTTTCATTCCAGCCACGGCCAGGCTCTGCTTGCCACAACACAGCATCGCCGAGGCATGGTGCGCTTTTGCTGATGACGCAGTTCAGTTCAATCCATCACGTTCGGATACCAAAGCCAAAGTCTACCTCAGGAGCTGCCCTGCGCACTGCGCCACCAGCTCGTCGCTCCTGAGCTTCGCACGACCACATCTCTTTCCATCTTCTTCTCTCAGCAGAGCCTTGCATTAAACACCAAAACAACGCGATCTACAAGGCGACTAAACCAGATCCTTTTCAAATCTGTAATTTACGGCTGCTAGGAATACTGTCTTCTTCTCTTGGCACACGGCGCAGACGACTCTACTACTTCCTGACTATTGGATACTCGCTGTGAATTTCTCCCGGACCCGATATCAGCCTGCTTTTGTTTAAATTTTTATCTGATACCGGCCATTGGGTGCTGGGTCCTGAACTGAGAGACTGTTATCCAATGACCTGATCAACAACCAGTGTCCTTGGCCCTCCCAATGCTGAGCGACAATCATATGCGAGCGAGCCTTCAGGTGGCTCCTCTAGATCTCACAAAATCTCGACCTGGAGAGGCCGGCAATGGCTCTCCCTCAAACGGACAAACTCCCAAAGGCGAATCAAGTTTGGAAACCTCACATCTTCGCTCTCAAATGACGCCACCAGTTACTCCCAATGGCTCGCAAGAGGACCTCTCCTCCGTACCTCCGCCCCATATGCCGCCCGTTTTCCACAACTTCCTCCGCGCCTTTTATCCTTTTCACCCGACTCTTGCAATGGCCGATGCTAGCGTTACTCTACCACTAGACGAAGGAGATGTTGTTCTGGTGCACTCAATCCATACAAACGGGTGGGCAGATGGTACGCTTCTAACATCAGGCGCCAGGGGCTGGCTTCCAACCAACTACTGCGAGGCGTATGAACCGGAGGAAATGCGCAGCCTCCTCAAAGCATTACTTAATTTTTGGGATCTGCTACGAATAACAACGATCGATGAGGACCATATGTTTCAGAGCCAAGAGTTTATGAAGGGCCTCATCGGTGGAGTGCGCTATCTGCTGGTGAGTCGTCTTATAATAGATAGCGTGACTGTCAATCGGTTATTAAAGCTAACATATTCCGTATAGGAGCGCACTCGGTGTCTAACTCGTGAATCAATGCTCATTAAACGATGTGATCCTCTACGCAGATGCCGCAAATCGCTGCTATCAGAACTCTCATCCCTTGTGAAAACGGCGAAGCAGCTCCAAGACCTTCAACAGGTGGCATTTGAGTTCCCTGATGAAGTGAATGACGTTGTGGACCAAATGATATTAAAGGCATTCAAAGTCGTCACCAAGGGAGTACGGTTTCTCGATGTTCTAGATGACGATAAGCGAGCTCACTCATCCTCACATACCATTAATACAATGCCCCCCGTAATCGAAGAGACGTGTGTTCCGCCTACGCCTCCCGCAGATCGGGGTGTGTTTGCCGAGCAGACGCAAACAGTTCCAGATGACCGCGCTTCTGCTGCTGCCACAGCTGGCGATGAGGCCTCTCTTGCTTCTGAAGAGACTAATGCTGTTGCGCGGGCAGCCCAGCCCAGTCGCTGGAGCAAGAGGTTATCGTCATTGAACGCCCAGGTTGGCACCATTTCAAATCGACATTCTCAAGCTAGCATGGCACATATGAATCGTCTCTCTGCAAACATGGCTCACCGATTATCGCTAGCTGGACCATCTCCGCTTTCTCGCCCTCAACACCTTGTGTCTGAGCGTCTTAGCAAAAGCCACGATAAGTTTCTTTCGCATCTTGGATCTTTCATCGGCCGCCTGCATCTGCAGTCACAATCGCGACATGAGCTTGCAACAGCCATTAAGCAGTCTGCTATTTCTGGAGGAGAGCTTATGGCTGTTGTTGATGCGGTTAGTATGCAGAGCAGTTCTATGATCAAAGCGTTGGTTTCATCAAGAGATGCTCTTCTGGAGCGTATCCAAGACTTGGTGTGCGCTGCTCGGGATACCTTGGCAAATGCGGAAACAGAAGGGGCAGATATTATTATGCCACAGGATAATAACATCATGCTAAATTCCGCGACAGGCTGTGTGAGAGCAGCTGGAGAGTGCGTCGCATTGACAAAAGGTGTAATCGAGAGGTCAGGAGATTTTGAGCTTGAGTCTGTTGGGAATGCTCTGCCTTTGGAGTTAATTGTTCTAGATGCCACTGCAACTAGATCAAGAACGCCATCAGTGGCAGAGAGATCCGAGGCTGCTAGTGTCATCGGATCGGCAAGCTCCCCTGCCAGAAGCTCCCCTGCCAGGCGGCCAAGTGTCGTGGCACTTGATAAACCTTTACCTCGTGTCCCCGATAGTCAGCCTGATGAAGAGGCTACGCCACCGGCTACTTCCCCTAAAAACTCTCGGCCCTCGTCGGCAGTGGGAGAAGCCGTATCAAGTCCAGCGTCCTCCGCTACATCCGTTGGTCGAACACTACCTCCTCTCCCAAAACTTACCACAACCTCGATACCCGCAGATACGACCGGCAATGGCTCTGCTCGCGAACAGGACCTTCACTCGTCTTTTGATAGCATGGCTGGCTCCAGTGCTGGAAGCAGCACGACATATCTGAGCAGAGACTCAGAAGTCAGTATCGTATCCCAGAGCTCAACGCGAGCCACTACCCCTGACCAAACGCTGGTTCCCCGAAACCAACCCTCATTGTCCGAGCTGAGCGCTGCCGGAAGCTCTACTCATACCGAAGAAGCTGATGATGTGGAATCCAAGTTGTTGATGAAGACATACGCACACGAACTAGTGTTCAACAAAGAAGGACAAGTGACGGGTGGCACACTTCCAGCATTGGTTGAGCGCTTGACCACTCACGAAGCTACCCCCGATGCCACATTCGTTTCAACGTTTTACCTGACGTTTAGACTTTTTGCCACTCCCATACAGTTGACAGAGGCACTCATAGACCGATTTGAATATGCGGAAGAGTCGCCGCAAACCTCAGGCCCGATTCGCTTGCGGGTATATAATGCTTTCAAGGGCTGGCTTGAGTCTCACTGGCGCGACCAGACCGACCGAGATGCGCTGAAGCTCATTATTCCCTTTGCTGAGAATCGGCTTAATGCTATACTACCATCTGCCGGGTCTCGGCTGCTGGAATTAACGACTCGTGTGTCTAATGAAGGCGCGCTGGTGCCCCGGCTTGTCTCTTCTATGGGCAAGACTAGCACGGCCATTGGCCAATACGTTCCAGCGGATCTTCCTCTTCCCTCTTCTATTATCTCCAAGGGCCAACAGAGCGCACTGCAGTCCTTCAAGGCCGGTGGTGTCTCACCTACAATACTCGACTTTGATCCGCTAGAACTTGCCCGCCAATTGACCGTCAAGCAGATGAATATCTTTTCTGGTATCTTGCCCGAGGAGCTTCTGGCGTCTCAATGGATGAAGAAGAGCGGAGCCGATGCTCCAAATGTCAAAGCCATGACAGCTCTATCGACCGACCTATCAAATATGGTTGCCGGAACAATACTTCAACATCCAGAGCTCAAAAAGCGCGCCGCCGTCATCAAGCAGTGGATCAAAATTGCACAGTCATTCTTGGAGCTTCATAACTACGATGGCTTGATGGCCATCATCTGCTCCCTTAACAGCAGCACCATCACTCGTCTGCGAAAGACTTGGGACGCGATATCACAGAAGCGTAAAGATGCGCTCCGTAATCTGCAGGAGATTGTAGAACCAGCGCAAAACAACAAAGTTCTTCGCACAAAACTACATGACCACGTTCCTCCCTGCCTGCCTTTCCTCGGCATGTATCTTACTGACTTGACTTTTGTTGATATCGGCAACCCGTCAACGAAGCGTGTGTCTTTGGGGAGCGAATCTGAAGTAGACGGGGCAGGCGGTTTGACGGTCGTCAACTTCGACAAGCATACCAAGACGGCCAAGATCATTGGTGAACTTCAACGTTTTCAAATACCTTATAGGCTAACGGAGCTGCCTGATATGCAGGACTGGTTATCAGCACAGTTTCAGCTAGTCCGTGAAGCAAGCAAAGGAAACGTTCAAGTGACATACTATCGAAAGAGTCTCTTGCTTGAACCTCGGGAACCTATCTTGAAGCGAGAGACTGCTGAGTCTCCGGCAACAGCATCGGCGGCAGCGGCTGGTCGACCCGATATTTTCGGCTGGATTACGCGTGATCGTGTTGGACAAAACTCAACACCACAAGCTTAAGGACACATAAGCTTGCCTTGTTTTCAACACCCCCCTTTTCCAGCCAGGAAATGAAACTATTTAAAGAATTCTACGTACCGGCATCCACATATACATTTCTACCTACTTTTGAATTCGATACCCCAGCATTGTTTTCTGGTTATATTCTATGTTAAATCGTGAAACGCGAGGCACTATATCGCTAAACTGAGGCGGTATTGAGAACGCTGTTGATCGAAACGACGGGTTTTTCATTGAGATGAGAATGGACGGAAAGCTCTTATAATGCTACTAAGAGCATCGTTTCAACCTTTCTACAATTGAGTGCCCTCGTTATCTTTGAAATACCTCTAGTAAAGAGGCTTATTGAATATAGGAGAGCTCAGAGGAGGGAGCGTTGCTCCGTTCTGATGCCTCACTGCACGATTTTTTCTTGTTCTTCTTCTTTCTTTTCCTTTTTGTTCAATCGTTCGTTCGCAAGGGGTGGAAGGTAACGGCGTTGGTGACTCTGGCTTTCAATTTTCTATCGGGTGCATGGGCGTTGGAACACAAAAGGGCCTAATTTTGGAGCAAATCCGATTGAATGAGATGATACACGATCTGTCCTTTTTTATCAAGTTGTTGGGAAGAAGTGTGAAACGCGAACATGCTTAAGCGGTCCTGGAATGGCGTCATGATAGGATGAGATGGGTTGGAGGGCATGGTAAAAGGGGAGTTTATGTGTTACATGGAGTTAAAATCTGTATCAGATGGCAAATTAAACCAGATAGAGCGAAAAGAAGGAAAATTTGAATTCATTTTCCATTCAGATGAAGGAAGAATACAAATGACAGAAGCACAAGGGAGATGCCTAGAATTCGTGTGTTTGAACTTGCAAGCTAGCTCGATTGTCATCGGCGCCTAGTCATGGCTGAGATGGGCCGAGATGGCAATGCATACTGTATGAAAGATGTAACCCCGTACACGTGGCAGACACGGAAAGTCTATACTGGCACATGCCTAGCCATGTGTGTTGAAGATGGAGGGATGGAGCGGATAGAGGGCATGGAGATGTATGTAGATGGAGATGGAGATGGAGATGGAGGCATGTCAGATGGCTTGGCTACTGGGTAGGCTGGGGCTGTCTAGGCCCAGGCTGGGGCTTTAGGTAGAGGCCGGGGAAATGGAATCCAACGTTGTGAGATCAGCTCCTTCAGATTGGACTATTGGGAGAGGTGGGCAAGGGACTAGAGTAAGGTAGTAGGTAGGTAACATGCTCGATTGGTTGGTGGAACCTGGGATTGTTGCTTTGAAGAGCATTGATAAGTAAAAGGGACAGGGAGTGTGGATATACCTCTTGATATGGGGAGACGATATGGAATACCTCCTACGGTGAGTGATGTGGTGAGTTGAGCTGGAACTACTATGGAATGGTTATAGATGAGTTTTGGACTTGAGCACAAGTTTTGGTCAGCAAGTGTATGGAGATTCCCGTAATCTGTCTAGATATAGATCAGGTATACTGTAATACGAAACAAAGCAAGAGGATCATCGCACTGTAGGGAAATGGTAAAAAAATGACTTTTGGAGATTGGCTGGTGGCATGGAGTATTAGCGCGTACGTAATGAGCGTACAATGTACCTCTGATACGCCTCGCGCGACCCCGTTTTAGTCTTGCCAGGCGAATGTAACATTTCTTTTCTGGAGACGAGACGCCTGGGATGAGCTGGTACAGTACGGAGCACGATTCCGTATGAAGGTGTTGGTACCGCGTACCGTGTATACCGTGTACCGTTTTAATTTTGCCCAGCGTCCGGCAACCGAGGACTCCGTTATGGAGCGAGTGAGTGTGTGGGCAAAAAAAGGTTTCTCTCTCGTCTATCTCGCTGTCTGGGTGTGGTGTGGGCTTTTGCACTTTCTGACTGGTTGAGGGCGTGGGGAGGGTGTGTGGATGGGCATGGAATTGATACAGTACAGTAGTAGTGCGTTGCCGCCATTGAATTGCCAAATATATTAAACCGTGAACCACACCACCACACTGCAAAACGATAACGGATGTAGGTATGTATCTATGCATGTACAGATATAGGTCTAGGTACTTGTAGGATGCAGCTCCCTGGCTCTCGCTCGGGGATGCAGCGCGCTTTGGTGAGGGGGTAGCAAAGAAAGATTAAAGGGATCGCTGGTGTGCTTGGCTGGGGACTGCAGCAGAGCATCTCGCGGCTAGTCGGATAAGGGAACTCATAAAGGCATGTATGTACATGTTAGGAGGCGAGAGTGCTTACGAGAGGAGCAGTAAGAGAATACATAGAAATAAAAAACCATTTCCAGACACTGGGAGAGGGAGAACACACACTCGTGCTGTCCTACTGGAATCTGCCCACTCACTGTACATGCAATTCGTTACCACTGCCTCTAATTGTAACAAGTAGGTACATCTGGGGAGAATATTGCTGGGGCCCCGCGATAGGCATTGGAGTGTGGAGGCCCGCGCACCTCTTGACGGACCCCAGGGTCTCGGAACAGCATTTAGATGAATGTCACGAGCCAGTGCAGCGATGCCCAACACAAGAGGCCATCAGCTAATTGGATTGGTATGTGTCCTCTCTTGGCATGATGGTTATAGCATGACCCTAGCTGAAGACCGCTGCATAACCATAACCCTGTACTATTTGCTACTGATACTACTACTAGTGTCGGTATCAAGGGAGCTTCTAGCGTCCTGATTGATGGCCGAGCTGAAAAAAAAAATATGAGTCGCTTCCCAAGATCTCGAAATGCTAAAATTGCGGGATCATGGGGAGAGGTCGCGATACGTCGCCGCCAAAAGTTAGTCAGCCGCCATGACTCTACGGTTTTGTGGCTTGTGGAAATAGATACCGAACAGGACGGGACGAGGGAACGTTACATGGGTGGCCTAGGCCCAACTCGGAACTTTAAAGAAACGATCTCCCTTTTCTCGAGGCCAGAGGCGCTGGCGCTTCGGCTTCTCGCAGGCGGGTGACCCGTTTTATGGGCTTGGCCCCGGAGCCGGCGCTGGCCTGGCGTGGCGGCGCTCGTTGGTGCGATCGAGAAGCGCCCAGGAAGGATTTCCGAGGAGTTGGCTTTGCGTGCAAGTTTAGCAGCAGCGACTCGTATTGCACAGTATCGCGTGTATCGCGCTCGTATGGCTGTGGGATGCTGGCTGTGGGATGCTGGCAATGGGATGCTGGCAATGGGATGCTGCTGCGTCTACTGTACTAGGTACTGCATCATGTGGCGTGTCACGCGCTCTCTCTCTCTCTTTCTCTCGTAATGAGCGAGCATGTGCCGGACGCGAGGATTCAATGCATGGCCAAGTGCCGTTTACTGCTGATGGCGCAAAGGACTGTGCTGTAGCATAGCATCAGTGCCGGCTACAGTATCAGAGCCTGATAGCCGAAGATGAAGCGGCCGTACATTCTGCCGTGCATTCTCTCGTTCCATGAATCAGCCCGCAGCCTCTTGTCCTCATCATGTGGCTACCATAATTTGTGCTAGCATCCTAGCTGGCCCCCATGCCGAAGCGCGCCCCGCCCCGGACCTTTTTCCCTCCTCAGGGTGCAGCGCAGTCTCGCGGCATCGGCTGCTGTCTAGCCCATTGGAAATGTCGCCCAGGGGTCGCAGGCGGCCAGTCAGCGCGAGCTCTGATGAAGGCTAATGCTTCGTTTTTGCATTTCGAGGGGCGGTGGCGGACGCCTCGATCTGTGCCAATCCCCCAAGGTGACCAACCAGCCGCTGGGGCCATTCGGGCCTTCATCCGCGAGCTGACAGGTTCGTTTTGGTGATATAGCAGGGGTGGCAGAGGACGACATACAGCGCCCTTGTTCGCTAAAATCGTCTTTTTTTTTTTGTTGTTGTTTCCCCCAGAGCAATTCGCATTGCCTGACGACTTGGGAGAGACCCCAGCTCAGCTTACCGTCCGATGGGAGATACGAGGACCCAGCCTTGTCCGATACGGGTAGGAGGGAAGGATGTATAGCGTGGCCAGCCTGTGGGTTGGCCAGGGATGGATGGCCTCTTCGCTGCCAACACCGGTTTTTGCTTGGTGGAAGCGAGCGATGAGGATTTGGCGAGCGGGCAAAAAGCAGATGAGAATCAGCTAATTGGGCATGGGGAAGAATCTGGGGGACGGGCAGAGCGATTCAAAGAGGCGGGCTTTACTCCAACCCAAACTGCAACGCCACCACACCCATTCGCAAAAAAATATACAAAAATATACAAAAAATAAAAATAAATCAATACGTATACTGTATAGAACCAAAAGAGTAGTTACTCCAACCCTGGGGGAGACAGCCACACCGCGGGGCTAGGACGGCTCAGAAAAGTTGTTCCCTTGTTCGGACCCTGCCTTTTGCATCTGCCTGCTAGTGCAGGAAAAGCAATATCGAATGCGACATGGGTTGCATTTTGCCTTTGACCAATGCCTATGCTGCTGCTACATGCTGGCTGGTGGTTGAAACCAACAGAGCCGTCCAATCTCTCAGATGACGGGCTACATACAACTACGAGTGCACACCTGCTATCACAGCCACGGGTACATGCGCTTCCGATCCTATCTTCGACCCATCGGCTTCACCCCACGGCTGCTACCTTGAGGTTATCTCATGTACTTCGTACCTACCAGGCAGTATCCATCCATTGAAATTCACTGCGATCTCGACTCTGGCATTTCATCAGTCGTGCTGCTGTGGCGGCCTAGCCGAGTGGCGCTGCTCCACCAGACGGCTCCTCGCTCATCAAAAAAAAAAGAAAGTCAAACCCTGGTCTCCTTTTTTTGCTGGGTGTTAGTGCTCTTTTCCCTCTGTTCTAATCTGTAATTCTTTACGTACTGTCTCAATTTGTTCCTAGCTGATTTTTTGTCTTGTGACGGTGTGAACTTTTTTTTTTTTTTTTTTTTTTATTGGTCTACCGCCTGAGATACGAGGGCAGACGCCAATCTTGCCGTGTTAGAGCATGTGTTGGAGCATGTTACTTACTCCCTATCAGTGCAGCGTATCATGCCATCTCATCTGCTGTCAGGGCGTGATAGATAATGCTCTATCTTTTGATTTATCACCCTCCCGACGTCGGGAAACAGCATTCTATAATTAGTGGATTGTAAAAGATATCGGTATGCATCGGCCAAAAGCACAAGGCACATGCCAACCACTGGTTGTCACTCCACGCCTTGGGCCTGGCCAGGCGGCATGCCTCGCTGGTTGCTCTGGCAATTGTTGGCAGGTACGTACATACCTGTGCCATCAGCCGCAAAACATCACGGAACTCTTCTTTCTGTTCCCTCAAAAGCCACCGCCATCATCATGGCTCTCGGCCCAGCGAACCGCTCTCCTGCTATCTCTCGTCTGCAACGGCCTGCAGGACTAGCACGGCTTGTACGAGCACTAGTCAGCGCCCTTCCCACATTCCCGATTGTCACGTAGCCTGTTGATGCAACCTTTCTTCTTGATCCACCCCGTTACGCTCAGGGCCAACGGCGACGCCTGCCCGTCCTCCAAGGTCGCATTGCCGTACTTGCTAACATTTTAGCTTAGCCAACCACGTCTTCTTTCGTCCAGCACAGGCTCTCACAGGCTCTCACAGGCTCTCGCGCGTTTCCCTTGGCTGCTACCAACGCCCCGGGATCCACGTTGTATGCACCTCTGCTTGCACGAGGCTAGGCACTAGGGACCGTCTGGCGGCATCCTTCTCTCGACTCCTTTCTCGTACAGCAACCGCCTCCAAGGTACCAGTCCGCATGCTGATGATTGTGGTGTGACTTTGTGGTCCATCATCCAGCCGGTGCCCCCAGCTGTGTCTCCGCACCCATACCTGGTTGCCTCGCCGCTCATCCGTCCATCCACAGGACCATAATAGAAAGTGGTTGCTGGAGAGCTAGTCCGGTGCTAAAAGTCAAGCAACCTTGACCTTGGCCCTTTGGTCGTTCCATCCCCTGGAAGCAATTGCGGGATGGGGTAGCCCTGCCGATACTACCCTCCAAAAGCGCTGGGCCCGTCAGATCTGCGCCGCGACAATTCATATATCATCAGGTCCCCCAGATTCCTCTCTGGATCCTCTCTTGAGCTTTTCTTTTCTTCACTGTCCGCTCCTCAATCTTGTTCCACGGCTTCGGCTACCTCCCGTTGGAACTTGCGTGCGCAGCCCCGCCAACCCCAAGACAGATCCGCTCTGCTTGCTGCCGAGCGTTGATATCCTCGACAAAGAAATTCCCCCTTCACTTCAGGCTTATAAGCAATTAGGATAGGCCTCAGCCTCTCTTCGCCATGGCTGATGAAGAGAAGCACGTCGCGGAAGCTACCCCACAGGTGGCTCCCGTCGACGAATACGCCGCCGCCCAGAACGACTATGTAGACCGGCCCGCGGGATGGATCTACAAGGGCTACAAGGTCTTTGGCCGTGAAATCTACTTCGCCTCGCCCAGAGTCCAGCTGTTGCTGGTTGCCCTGGTGTGTTTCCTCTGCCCCGGCATGTACAACTCTCTGAGTGGTCTGGGAGGTGGTGGTCAAGTCGACACCACGGCCCAGGATCACTCCTCCGTCGCTCTGTACTCTACCTTCGCCGTCGTTGGTTTCTTCTCTGGCACCTTTGCCAACCGTCTCGGTCTTCGTCTCACTATCGGTATTGGTGGTCTTGGTTACTGCATCTACAGCGCCTCTTTCCTCAGCTACAACCACAACAAGAATGTTGGCTTCGTCATCTTTGCTGGTGCTTTCCTCGGTGTGTGCGCCGGTCTGCTCTGGACCGCTCAGGGTGCTGTCATGATGTCTTATCCTCCTGAGAACAAGAAGGGTCGTTATATCTCGACCTTTTGGATCATTTTCAACCTTGGTGCCGTCATTGGTTCTCTAGTACGTGGTTTCCCCCTTTTCTCTTATATCGGGTCTCTCTCGTGTCTCAGTTTTTTCTTTCTCCCAACGCTCATCTTCATTAATGGCTGATGCTGACCTTTTCAACTATAGATCCCTCTGGCTCAGAACATTGAGAACCACACCGGAACTGTCAGCGATGGCACTTATGCTGCCTTCATCGTTCTCATGTTCCTCGGCTTGGTTGTCGCCTTCTTCTTGCTGGATGCCGACAAGGTCATTCGTGAGGATGGCACCAAGATTGTCCTGATGAAGAACCCTACCTGGCAGTCTGAGTTCCTCGGTCTGTGGCAGACTATTTACACCGCTCCTTGGGTTCTTCTTCTGTTCCCCATGTTCTTCGCTTCCAACATCTTCTACACCTACCAGAACAACGACATGAACGCTGCTGCTTTCAACATCCGTACCCGATCTCTCAACAACCTGCTGTACTGGCTCGCTCAGATCATCGGTGCTGTTATCAACGGTTACGCTCTGGATTACGCTGGTATTGGCCGTGCCATGCGCGCTAAGCTGTCCTTTGTCTTCCTTTTCATCCTCACCTTTGTCATCTGGGGTGGTGGTTATGCTTGGCAGAAGATGCAGCCCACTCGTGATGTGGTCTCACAGCCCAACTACGAGCCAAACAAGGTTGACTGGACCGATGGTGGCCATCTCTTCATTGGACCCATGTTCCTGTACTTCTTCTATGGATTCTATGATGCCATCTGGCAGACCAACATCTACTGGTGGATGGGATCATTGTCCAACTCTGGTCGCAAGACTGCCAACTTGGCTGGTAAGTTTTATTGTTTCATCGGACACTCGGGTTGATCCATGTTCTAACAAAACCTTGATAGGTTTCTACAAGGGTTTCCAGTCCGCTGGTGCCGCTATTTTCTGGCGTCTCGACTCTACCAACACCCCTTACAACACCATGTTTGGCGCCACCTGGGGTGTCCTCGCCGGATCCCTGATCCTGGCCGCTCCCGTTGTCTTCCTGAAGATCCAGGACCACGTTTCGATTGAGGAGGATCTGAAATTCAGTGACGAGACAATCGAGGATGTCGTCGTTGGTGCTAACAAGCACGTGGAGGCATAAACATATGTATATGTACATACGTAAAAGGGTGGTTAATGATTTATTGCTATAGTCGGACGGTTGGAGAAGCCGGCTTTGGGTTTGGATGATTGTGAAGCGTTTTCGAACGTCAATGCTCCTGATTTTAAATGATTTAATGCATGGCTTTTAAGCAAGCCTCTTATTCCCATATATTTAAATTCAATACCAAGGACACGTTATTACTGTGGAGTGATTTTCTTCTTTTCCCTTTATTCATTCATTCATTGTTCTTGAGTAATATGGTAATGCCAAGCACTAGCTGGAAAAGGGCTGGAAACCCGGCCAGAAAACCACAAAACGCTCTGTATATCATGTGGTTGGCCGTAAAACGTCACCATAATATTCAATGGCTTATATAAGTTATATTCCACAAAGTTGATAAATTCAAAACAACAAGTGATGGCCCAAATTATATCCGCGGCCAGCCATGATAAGGCGCTTGATATTATCATGAATCAAGTCAACAGAAAAGATGTCCATCTTGTATAGTTAATATATCGATTTATGAAGATGCAATATGCTAGAAAATATGTGATTATTGCATAAGCAGGCGCTACATATGGTCTGTAAGAATGTTAGGATCTGCTGAAAGGTGAGTCATTCATTAAACACGTATTGCTGGTAACATAAATCATGCAAAGCACAATGTTGAAATACAAAGCTTGAATTCCTTATAAAAGAAAAACTGCTGTCAGATTTAGGGCTCGAGATCGCCACCAAAAACACAATGGTTGAAAACAGTCTGCTTGGACGGAGTGCATACCGCATAGCTTGGAATAGAGCGACTCATATGACCCTGCGAGAAAGCAAGGGCCCGTTGATAACACCCAATGCTTTTCCATAAATCATACTGGGATTTAATGTCTAGGAGGGGATATAACATGTACGCAGTTCCGGCGAGTATCGACGTGATGCAAATGCCAAGAATGATATCACTGGAACACGATTCAAAGTCATACCTCGGGGCTACTTTTACGTTTTCAAAGACAAAAAAGAGGACAAAGTCTCTGTATTTGACTGAAGTCGACCAAAGCGAGATCTTATCACGCGGATGGGTGTTTCAAGAATGGTTTCTGAGTGCAAGAATCATTCATCGCCCAGCAATACATTCCTCGAATGCCAAACTCAAGCTCCATGTACTATTGGAAACCAAGACGTTGAAGCACCAGATAAAACTCCAAATATGCCAAACATTTGTAATCCCCAAAAATGGGCAGTCCATAAATTTGGAACCAAAAGCCAGCTTACATCAAATTCTGGACTAAACATGGATGTTTGGTACGAGCTGGCTCAATCTTATTCGCGTTTAAGCTTGACTAATGCGTGTGACTATCTCAATGCAATTGCTGGGATGGCAACCGAATTTGCAAAAGCCGTGAGCAGACCATCGTTTTCCGAGTTAAAAATGGAATTGCTGGAGAGCACTTGGCACTCTTTGTACGCATCGGGACTCTAGTTGCTGGACATTCACTATGGACTGTTGTGGCGCGGTGCTTCCGAGATGCTTAAAGTATGCGAGTGTGATGCTCCGTCATGGTCTTGGCTTGCACTTGAAGGACAGATCGCATGGCCCCAAAGACACAGTATTAACGTTCATTGATCATTTCAAAATCACCTCAATTATCCGAGATATGGAGCAGAACTCAGCCTCGTACTTGATCACAGTGGCCGATATGCATCATATCCAGGGCAAGATTCAGCCCGTCCTTGCTTGTGGGCGATTGACAGTTGCGTTGGACAAAGACCTTGTCGTTTTAACGGGTGATAAACTCTACACGAGAGAGGTTGATAGAGCCAGAGGAAATTCTATCAATAAAGCAGCAGCCTCTGGATCCCAAGGGTATCAAGTACGGCAGCTATTAAGTCCCATCACGGCGCCGACGACAGCAGCAGGATGGGGCACATTTGAGAGACCAGACTTGCTCCAGCTGCGGGTGGATGGAGAAGGCTACCTTGTTAATGCGCTTCAAATATCTACACAAATCAAGATTGATTACAGGAACCTCTGTGGCTCGTTGGCCTCAGAATATGGGCATTCCGTGACAGACGTTTTGTTCGTGGAGCCTGTGGACTCATGAATATAGGCTTAGTTAGGGAATCAATCTATGTTGTACAAGTGTGGTGCTCGCTAGAAGCGTCCATAGGGGCAAGCAAAGCTGCTCGGAAGAGAGAGCGGACTCTTTTCCTTTTTTCCTTCTTCCTCTTCTTCCTTTTTCCTCTTTTTCCCTTTCCCTTTTTTTTCTATATCTTTATCTTCTCTTTTTTATCTTTTAAGCTGTGGCTAGTGATTGTGGTGGCTGGGTGCACAATTCTCCCATTAACAAGGTTCGTACAGATTCAAAGATGATCCCTGACTCTCTTGAGCAATGAGAGCCAGTAGATTTCACAAGTTTACAAGGTTTATGCAGATTCAAAAGACAATCCCTGACCTTTTTAGCTAATGAGAGCTTGTAAAGTTCGCAAGTTTACAAGGTTTATGCAGATTCAAAAGATAATCCCTGACCTTTCTAGCCAATAAGATCCTATTAATCTCGCGAGTTTACAGGGTTTGTGCAGGTTCAAAAGATAATCCCTGATCTTTTTAGCCAATAAGACCTTATAGATTTCGCAAGTTTACAAGGTTTGTGCAGATATAACGCACAATCCCCCAATTTCTTACTTGTAAGAAGCAATAAGAGCCTATCAATCTCGCGAGTTTACAGGGTTTATGCAGGTTCAACGCATAACCCCTGACCTCTTTGGTCAATAAGACCTTATGGATTTCGCAAGTTTACAGGGCTCATGCAGGTTCAACGCATAACCCCTGACTTTCTTACTTGTAAGAAGTAACAAGAGCCTATCAATCTCGCGAGTTTGCAAGGTTTGTGCAGATATAACACACATTCCCTCACTTTCTTACTATACTTGTAAGAAGTAACAAGAGCCTATCAATCTCGCGAGTATACAGAGTTATGCAGATTCAAAAGATAATCCCCTACTTTATCACTTATAAGATACGTTGATGCCAGCAGGAAGCTGACCTAATAAAAACGCATCTGCTCGAGAAAGCTGAACACATGCGACAAAAGTCAGCAAACAGAGTAAGTTCTGCTGACAAAATAGCAGCCCCGTAGGGCCTCAAGTACGGCAGCTAATGCGCAGCAAATATCTATATGGAAAAAAAGAAGGACGAAAAGAAATGAAGAAAGCCGGGGCCATTTACAGGGTTATTTACAATCCTTTAATTGGAGATGCATTTGAGGGCGTGGAGGCCAAGGGTATACGGAAGATAGCAGACACTTGATGATAATTTATATGTGGGCGGAGAAACAATGACCGCAGAGTGTAATATCACAAAGGTAATCATATAATAATATAGGCCGAAATTTTACTCTTGCTAGGAAGTCAACTACGGTAAGAAAAAGCTCCACGATATATATATACTAGGTATATATACCTTACTAGTTACGTCCCATGCCTCTCTGGACTACCCGGTAAGAAATAGGCGCTTTGCCGGCGCATCTTTGAGCGGCTGGGTTTGGGCTGTTTCTAATTCATCTGATTCATCGACTTCATACTAACAAGTGATCATTTCAGATATTACAAGGAGGGCTTGTAACGCCTATTGAAACGTCATAAATGTAGCCATTTAAGTCAGTGCTGCCATCTGTAGCTATTCTCTCAACGAGGGCGGCATTACATAAGCGCTGGCTTGACTGCGCGCGGCTATTGATTGGACTGCTAGGTAGAGCATTCCAAACGCTGCAACAGCTCTTGTGCTCCGTAGCACCCTGATAATTAAGAACTTGAAGCTTCAAGTATTCTGCTGCTGGAGCTGTTTGCGCCTGTTCTGTGTCCCCATTACCAGGATGTTCGCGTGACCCAGATGAATACGAAGCTGGCTCTCGTGACGTGCTGCTCAGCAAGTGGCAGCTAATCTCACCACAGGCCATGTCCCACGATGGTCTTTTCTCATGAGTGGATCACGATACTAGGTATTTTGCCAAGATTCACGCATGGCCAACCGATCTTGTTTCTCTTCGGGCTGGTCCGCGCCGTATTTTCCGGCCTTTGTACGTCATTGATGCCGCAGCTTTCAGAGGTGTTTCACCTGTTCTCTGGTCTGGCCAGCATCAGCACTTCTGGAGTGTCATCTACTGGCGTTTGCGTCTTGCTGCCATCCAGGCCCCGGTTCGTGGCCGGTGAGCCAACCAGTGACTAACCGCTACAGAGTACCGGCAGCGCAGCGGCTTTTGGCAGATCTAAAATGTTTCGTTCTGTTGGCGGGTTTGAGGTTCTGCCCATTACGGCCTGGTGGTTCGCTCCCACTGGCTGGCGCTGGCTGACAGGCGCTTAGACTGGTCCACATGCAGCGTCGGTGCTGCCATGCCTGCGTGAGCCTCTCTCGTCGAATCGACGGCCTCCGGGCTGCTATTTTGAATCTTCTCTATTGCTGGGAGGCGAGAGACGCGTTTGAAAGACGCCGTGCGATATGCGCTCGGCTAGTCCGATCTCCGTTTGCGCCATGGCAGCGTTCAATTCGCGTTCACAGCCCCGGCCCCTCTTGACAGTGATTCTATTCTTATTATAGTGCTTGCGCGCTATTGTTCCGGGCCTTTGTTGCTCAGTTATGATTCACTCTTTTCTCCTCCTTCTGTTCAAACAATAGATGTTCACGATGGGCAAATAGATATTCTTGCATTTCAACCCCTTTTCCCATTTCCTTTGTGGCTTTTCTTTTCTTTTCTTTCCTCTTTTCTGGCAATTTTCTCATCTTCTCACCATCGTTTCTTCTTCCATTTGATATATTCTTCGATTTATATCCTCAACGGCTGGCCGTAACAATAATATTTCGGCACCCATTACACTTTCGACCAACTTAATTCGTTGACTTCAATTACAACCATTCGTTCCCTTTTTTTTTACACTCATTGCCTCAGAATGGCCTTTCCTCGCGCAGGCGACAACCCGGCGCAATTTCCTGATGTTCCAAACACGCTTCGAACCGACCCGTCCGTCCCATCAATACCTCAACCACCTATAGAGCCGCGCGCAGATACGGCTCCCTACATTACACCCTACCTCAGCCTTCCAGCTCGTCTTTCGCAGATATGGATCAACAGATGGACTGTCCTCCTACTCATTCTCCTCGTTCGCCTCGTCATTCTCATAGCACAGTTACGAGATAACATCGCAAGTGCAGAAACACAAGCTCTTTCTGCCTGTACCAAGGTTGAAGATATTGGCAGTGCTATGGCATCGATGCCACACTATCTCTCTCAGGGAGTGAATGAGCTCATTGCTACGGGGGTTGAAAAGACTGTCCATGGCATGGTAGAGATGCTCGACCTTGTCATCAGCGGCGTTGAAGGTATCATCATCTTCTACATCAACTTCTTGACAGCCACATACACCTGCCTTATCACAGCTCTCATACACGGCAGTCTGGAGGTAGTTGCCAACGTCACTGCGGATGCGACAAAGGCCTATAACAAATTTATCAACGGGACGGTGGGCGATCTCAACAAAATCGCCACGACTTTGCAAAATGGTATCACAAATTTGACGTCTGGTATTGAAGATTCTATATTCGGCAGCTTGATTTCGGAGATTCCCAAAGTCAACTTCTCAAAGCCCATTGATAAGCTCTTGGATTTCCAGCTGAACTCGACCAGTTTTGTTAGTAGTCTTCAACTGCTGGATAAAGATCTTCCTACGTTCGAAGACGTTCAGAATTTCACTGAAACTGCCATATCTCTCCCGTTTGAAGCCCTACGCACTGTGTTGGATGAGAGATATGCCAACTATACATTCAACAAGAGCGCCTTTCCCCTTGCTGAAAAGCAGCAGATGACATTCTGCTCCGATAACGATTCGCTGAACAATATCTTTGACCACTTGTTCGAATTAGTAGCAAAAGCTAGAGTTGCCTTCATTGTTGTCATTTCCTTGGCGGCTGTAGCCGTCATAGCTCCCATGGCATGGCTGGAGATTCGTCGATGGCGGCGTCAACGAAATCACGCAAAGCTTGTCACTCGGAACGACCAAGATCCGATGGATGTCGTCTACATTGTTTCTCGGCCCTTTACTGCCACATACGGTCTCCGATTCACGAGCAAGATGAGCGGCAAGCGACAGATTCTTGTTCGTTGGTGCA
Source organism: Trichoderma hamatum GD12 (assembly GCA_000331835.2). Lineage (NCBI taxonomy): Eukaryota > Fungi > Ascomycota > Sordariomycetes > Hypocreales > Hypocreaceae > Trichoderma > Trichoderma hamatum. The sequence goes on from ANCB02000273.1 coordinate 54,967, forward strand.
TTGCGTATGCTACCTCTCCATCTGCCTTATTCGTCCTATCGCTCGCGCTCTCTGGATTCCTTGCATGCATTTGCCAATACATCCTTTTGAGAACAGTGCAAAAAGAGACACCTAAGCTGGCTCAAGAGGTTGGTCAGTTTGCTGATAATGTTGTGGAAAGCCTGCAGAATGTCTCTGAGTCGTGGGCCAATGGTGCCAACGGGGTCATTACAGGTCTCAACGACGACATTAACCATGACCTTCTCGACTATGTCAGCAACGCAACATCAGCGGTCAATAATACCATCAACACTTTTATGGACAAGATGGAGGAGGGCTTGGAGTTCGCATTCAACAACACTATTCTCTTGGGACCCATCAAGTCGGTCTTACACTGTGTTATTGGACTCAAGGTCGAGAGCGTTCAAAAGGGGCTTACGTGGGTCCACGATCACGCTCATGTTGACTTGCCTCTATTTCCCAACGATACCTTTAGCGCAGGAGCAAACAGTTCTCTGTCTGGTGACTCAGGCATTGATAGTTTCCTTGCCTCTCCTTCCGATGCCACAACAAATGAAATAAGCGAAGCTGTCGGTCATGTTACCAATTGGCTCCACAGCAACCTTGTACAGGAGGCCCTCTTGTCGACTGGCATTTTTCTCACGTATGTGATCATTGTCTTGATCGGTATGATCCAGACCCTTATAGGGATGGCCTCAAACGAACGCGGCCGGGCGGAGGGAGGCATACGCTACCCAAGCATGGACGGCAGCCAAATGCACTCTAATGCGCCTGCAGAGCGTTCCTGGTCGCAGGACCCGCCACCTCCATGGGAGCCAGCGGCCTCCTCTTCTAGCAGTTCCGTTGGAAGCAGAGGCCCAGCCCGGGACTCATTTCATGAGAAGTTTATCTATGGGGCGGCGAGCCCAGTAAGACCGAAAATGAATAATAATCCATACGACTATCCTGATGAAAAGACTGGTTTTTAATACAATTGACTCGACTAAATAAGAGAAATGGAGCTTAAGGAGGATGATACGGAGGAGAATGTGAAAGTATACGAGACGTTATAATAACAGGGCTTGCTCGAGCTGGCTCGACAAACTGAAGAATAGTAAAACAATACTGGAAACAGGCAGAAATATTTAGGGGAATAATAGAGGTTGGCGGCGTTAGGCTATTCATTCATGTTTGTTGGTGGCTTGACTTTGATTTTTTTAATTAGATTGGTTTACTCCGCACAAGGCATTATCATATAAGTCATCTCTCTAGATATAGGACGGCTGCAAGAAGCTCAAAGAAGTACTTCCGTATGTATTGATATTTGAAAACGAGACAAAGAAAATAGAGAAAAAACATTGAGGGGCGTGCTTCAGACTCCTCCACCATTGACTCATACTTGAATTAGATGTAAGCCGTGTGTCCTTGTAAGCAGAGACGAGGTGAACTCTGTGTAAGGGAGAGTTTAGGGGTGGCAACTCCGGCAGATTGAAACATGAGCCAAACTAGTGTAGCATGTCGTACCTGTCTGTCAGCCGCATGTATGTACCTTTCCATACCTTGCATTGCACTGCATTGCATTGCCTGCTAGCACATCCAGATATTGCGGAGAAGCCGAGCGGCCGAGGGAAGGCTATCCAACATCGCGGATGGATCATTGCCGGCCATTGGGATCACGGCTACGGAATCACGGCCATCTCGCATCCGCATGCTGAGCATTGCCGGATTGGGCAAGTCCGGGCCAGTGGGGCTGGGCTGCAGCTGCGGGAGGCGGGGCTTATGCAGGTGCTAGTCGTGGCAGGAGCCATCTGGAGGGGCGGACCGCATTGATCCGGAATCGGGTGCCAGAAAGTCGAATTCTTTAAAAACGCCAGAGCGACGTCGACTTTTTGTTCGCCACTGATCTCGACATTGACGTATATTCCCTTCATCTTGGTGAATTGAGCCTTTTTTGAAGCGAGAAATCACAGAGACGGACATCATGGAGGGTCTCAAGCAAACTTTTGCCCGCTGCAAGGCGCAGAACCGAGTGAGTGCCCCTCCGTTGACGGCATCGGCGGGGTAGCAATTGCTGGAAGATGGCATTCGCTGACGTCGGAGTTTTTCGAAATGTTATAGCCGGCGCTGGTCACATATGTGACTGCTGGATACCCACGACCGGAAGACACTCCTGGCATCTTGCTGGCCATGGAGAAGGGAGGAGCCGGTTAGTTTTCACCATGTGAAGAGAGATGGAGATTGGGAGTCATACTAATTTTGGGATAAAGATGTTCTCGAACTCGGAGCTCCTTTCACCGATCCCATTGCCGATGGCCCGACTATTCAAACCGCAAACACGGTACGACGATCCATCTCGAATTAACTTCAATCGACTTGTATTTCTGACTTTGATGTGATACAGATTGCTCTGAACAATGGCGTCAGCATCGAGTCTACCCTGGCCATGGTCAAGGAGGCCAGGTCTCGCGGCTTGAAGGCCCCAGTCATGCTCATGGGATACTACAACCCCCTTCTCAGCTACGGAGAGGAGCGTCTCCTGCAAGATTGCCAGAGCTCCGGCGTCAATGGCTTCATTGTCGTTGACTTGCCCCCGGAAGAGGCGGTCTCATTCCGTAAGCTCTGCTCCAAGGGCGGGTAAGTGCCGACTCTATAACAATCTATTGGCCGAGAAACATACTAATTAGAGTCAAATGCATTAGCCTTTCATACGTCCCCTTGATCGCCCCTGCGACCTCAGATACTCGTATGAAGATTCTGTGCCAGCTCGCAGACTCATTCATCTACGTTGTCTCCAGACAGGGTGTCACCGGCGCCACTGGAAGCCTCAGCTCACACCTCCCCGAGCTCCTCAGCCGCGTCAAGAAGTACAGCGGCAACAAGCCCGCTGCTGTTGGCTTCGGTGTCAGCACCCACGAGCACTTCCAGAGCGTTGCTGCCATCGCCGACGGTGTCGTAGTCGGTAGCCAGCTTATTACCACGATCCAGAAGGCCGCCTCTGGCCAAATCGACGCCGACGTCGAAAACTACTGCGCCTATCTCTGCGGCCGTGATTCTCGACCAGCGCTTACCGGAGAAGTTCAGTTAGTGCAAGATGCACCAGGCAACCAGGGGGCCAGCGCAGATTCAGTTTCTGTCAACGCAGTTGTCAAGGACAGCGACCGACTCACGGCGGAGCAAGACAGTGATTTGGTGGCCCAGCTTGCAGCTCTTCACGGCAAAATCCCTGAACGATTCGGAGAGTTTGGTGGCCAGTACGTTCCAGAGAGTTTGATGGACTGCTTGTCCGAGCTTGAAGAGGGCTTCAACAAGATCAAGGACGATCCTTCATTCTGGGAGGAGTACCGATCATACTATGACTACATGGGACGACCATCTCGTCTTCACTTGGCAGACCGCCTTACAGAGCACTGCGGCGGTGCCAACATCTGGCTGAAGCGAGAGGATCTGAACCACACCGGTAGCCACAAGATCAACAATGCACTGGGACAGCTGCTCCTGGCCAAGCGTCTTGGAAAGACCAAGATCATTGCCGAGACTGGAGCCGGCCAGCACGGTGTTGCTACTGCGACCGTGTGCGCCAAGTTTGGCATGGAATGCACAGTTTACATGGGAGCTGTAAGATTTAATCCTTTGAAATCACTAGTTTACATCTGCTGACCATATTGAATAGGAGGATGTTCGTCGACAGGCCCTCAACGTCTTCAGAATGAGACTTCTTGGCGCCAAGGTCGTGGCTGTGGAGGCTGGTAGCAAGACTCTCCGAGATGCTGTCAACGAGGCTCTCCGTGCCTGGGTTGTTGACCTCGACACCACCCACTACATCATCGGATCTGCTATCGGACCCCACCCCTATCCTACCATTGTGAGGACATTCCAGTCCGTCATTGGTGATGAGACCAAGAAGCAGATGCAAGAGATGCGTGGCAAGCTTCCTGACGCAGTTGTTGCCTGCGTTGGTGGAGGTAGCAACGCTGTCGGCATGTTCTACCCCTTTGCCAATGACCCTACAGTGAAGCTTCTGGGTGTTGAGGCCGGCGGTGATGGTGTCGACACGGAAAGACACAGTGCTACCCTTACCGGTGGATCAAAGGGTGTTCTTCACGGAGTTCGAACATACGTGCTCCAGGATAAGAACGGTCAGATCATTGAGACGCACTCCGTCTCTGCCGGTCTTGATTACCCCGGTGTAGGACCCGAGCTGAGCTCCTGGAAGGACAATGAGCGAGCCAAGTTCATCGCCGCGACTGACGCTGAGGCCTTTAAGGGCTTCAGGCTGATCAGCCAGCTGGAGGGTATCATCCCTGCTCTGGAGTCGGCTCACGGAATATATGGAGCTCTTGAGTTGGCCAAGACGATGAAGAAGGGCGAGGACCTGGTCATCTGCCTGAGTGGCAGAGGAGACAAGGATGTGCAGAGCGTGGCAGAGGAGCTGCCTCGCCTCGGACCCAAGATTGGCTGGGACCTTCGATTTTAAGAAAAGTTTGGGGTTGAGGATTTCATTAGCATATAAGATTGTGGTGGCATAAAAAGCTCATTTGTTTGCAGTACGGCACTCAGGATATCCGGCATTTCAATAGTTTTATTTTGTGCTAGTTGTGTCATATAGTTGGGTTTATTTTACAGGAGTACATACAATGATATACAAAAAAAATATCTATAAAATTGAATGAATCATTACACTTCAGGGCTCTGCTTTTCCTTTTCCGCTTTGAGTTGACTTGTCCTTGCCGCTTCATCCGCACGGTCTATTTGCTGCAGTAGCAACGCTTCCTCTTCGTCCGACAGTTCTTGGATTCCCTCCAGATCCGCCAAGTCCTCGTCGCCTAGTACAAATGTCTGGTCCAAAGCAGCCCTCATCTCAGCCAACGTAGCCTTACTCCGCAAGCTGAGGGGTCCAGGAGTAGCGTAATCGAGCGCATACTGGATGATGTCGTCCCTGTCCTCCAGCTCCCTCGGCTCCAGGCCCAGAGCGACTCTCTCGTCGTTGAAGCGCTGCTGCACGGCGCGGCTCTGCATCAGCAGCCAGCGCAGGTTCCAGCCACCGGGGCCGAGCTCCTTGAGGCGCGCGGGCTTGCTCTTGAGGAGGTAGTTCTCGATACCGCCCTCGCGGCGGATGGTCTTGAGGACACGCAGGGTCAGGCGGGTCTTGATGCGGGCTCCGAGGGCGGGGATGAGGAACGTCTTGACGTGGACGTTGGGGCGCCAGAGGCGGCGGGCCTTGTTGTTGTGCTTGGGGGCGACGGTGTTGCCGAAGCGGATTCGGGCGCTGCCGTAGAGGCCGGCGTTGGACTGCTTGTAGACGAGGCGCTCGCCGTAGGGGTAAGGCGGGATGAGGTCGCTCGGAAGACGGTGCGGCTTGACGGTTTTGGTGAGCTGGGGAGAGGTGGTTGAGAATGCTCGGGTTGCTGATGTTGATGAGACCGATGGTGATGATGCTGCTATTGAAGACTGTCGGAGTGAAGAGGAGGCTGTAGAGGAGAGGCGAGAGGCGAGAGCCATGAGAGGCCGGGCCGATGATGAGGGTAATAATGTTGGCGACATGATGCTCGTTTTTGTGTCGTTGCCCGCTAGAAGTACAGAAATATAGAAAATTGAAAAATAATCCCTTTTATAGGCCTTATAGCAAGACCGTTGGGAAGAGGTAATGACGGCAATGCGAGTTCAATTGGGGGCGCTGAGCATTTAAGAAAAATGACCCCACGATCCCACCAACTTTTGAGAATTTTGGGATGGCCTGTTTGTTTGGAGTCGTATAATTAATTCTCTGTTGCGCGCAAGATTGGATGATCCGCTCCGAATTTCTGGCTGCCAGTACCTGGAAGCTTTCGCAGGCGGGGTGAGTGAGCTGGGAGGTACGTACTCTTGTAGAAGAGTGCACAGTCACGAGACCCCGCGGCCCTTTCGCGAGCTCCATCTAAAGCTGGCGCTTCTCGTTTGGGCATCTTTCGATGCTACCCCACTACGGCGATGGCAGCTGGGCTGGGCAGCCTTTCGTGGGTGTTGTGTGTTGCAAGGAGGCGCTACTTCTTTGTAGAGACCTATTGGAACAGTCTCTTTGGCCACTTATACACGCCTGTGCTGTGTCCTTTTCTTTTCATTATTCATTTTCCTTGATAGAAACCCATTTGCCGTGAACCTGACTGTCCAATTGATGGAGAAAAGGAGAGCATGTTCCCTCCCGTTGACCAAAAGATCCTTCAAAGCAACCCAGAATTCGCAAAGCTCTACCGCGTCATCACCACTGCCGTCTTGAACCCGGATGGCTCTACCAAGGATGACGACGAGGCCAAAGATAGGGCTGCAGTGCAAAAGGTAAGCTTCGAGAGACAGCTGTCCAACCCTTAACCCTTTCTTTTTTTCCTCTTAGCATGGCCATCATTTTCGTATTGACCAAGTTTCGCTCTAGAGTCTGGACAAGCATCGCCAGAAAGCAGCAAAACACTACCTCCTAGAACGCGCCATTGCAACCGCCACCCCTCCCGAGCCGAAGCCCGCATCATCAACAACCTCCACCAGACTCTCCCGAGCCAGCGAGCGGCTCCAGCAGAAACAATCCCAATCCTCCGCCGAAGCTACCCCCGAGGCCCTCCTCGAGCTGATCCTCATCTTACCCTCATTCCTCGATACTGTCGATACGCTCCCTCCCGACTCAATCGCCTTGCTGCTTTCGGGCCCGCCGCTGTCTGGCTTTGAAGCTCTGCTACCCGATCTGGCGGATTTGATTTCTTCCAACCTTCACGCTTCTGCCCTTGGCCTCGCTCGTCTTGCCCATCCTGCCACAAACCCGACTTACCTCCACCGCTATGTCGCATCTCTACCAAAGGACTTTGCGAACCTCAATGCCAGCCTAGCTGCCGCTGAGGAAACCCTCAAGACAGCCCGCATACGCACCATCACGTCTCTCACCAACCTCCTTCAACTCTTCTCAGAGTGCCTCATCTGCCTCGTGCGCACGCTAGAGGCCAAACACGGCGTCATTGCTCGTAGCCTGGAGCTTCGCGCCTCGGATATATCCCTAGATGCGCAACGCGCGGAGAAGCTGGCCGAGCAGACCATGCTCAAGCTCAGAAAGGAGGTGTACACTTCGGAAAGCATATCTGCTCTGCAGCATTACGTTACACACCTCAAGGATGCTAATACACGAGTTGCGGAAAAGGTGCGGGATCTTCAAGTAGATCTAGAAGCTTATGATGATGAAGACTCTCAAGATGATATGGACGAGAGTCAAGAGGAAGGAGAGTCATTCGAAGATGGGCATGGAGAATACAGCGATTTAGCACAGCACGAGGAGGAGACAGAACGAGACATGGACCGATTACGACTGTCATGATTTTAACGATAAATGAAGCGCTTCAATTTTCTTTTTTATTCTGAATGGAGATTTGCACAAGCTTAGACGCGGATGGGTACAAATAATACAATCCTCAGGCGTTTCTTCATGCTTATTGTTACATTGGCTATTATAGACAGTCATCTGGCAATTAAACAATGTAAAAAAGTTTTCATTTTCCTTTTTTAGATCGCCTAATACCTGAATCGAAAAACTCTTTTAACTTTCCCTTAATCCCCCCCGTTCCGTTCTAATGTATGATTTTTTATTATTATTCTACTTCTTAGCCCTTGACCTTGAAGATGGCCTCGGCCAGACGGCCGACGTTGTCACTGGTGATACCAGCAACGGAGATACGGCCGTCCTTGGTGGCGTAGACGGAGTACTCCTTGGCCAGCTTATCCATCTCCTCGGCGTTCAGGCCAGTGTAGGCGAACATGCCAATCTGGCTGGTGATGTGGGACCAGTCGTGCTTGGAGCCGAGCTTCTCGAGGTTCTCCTTGAGGAGGGCACGCATGGTGATGATTCGGTCAGCCATGCCCTTGACCTCGCCCAGCCACTGCTGGTACAGCTTAGGGTTGCTGAGGACCTCGGCGGCAATACGGGCACCGTGGATGGGAGGGTTGGAGTACAGAGGACGGATGAGGATCTTCAGCTGAGAGTCGACACGCTTCTTCTCCTCAGCGTCGGCAGTGGTGACGGAGAAGGCACCGACACGCTCACCGTAGAGACCCTATTTGTAGTGAAGCAGTAGTAGTTAGCAGAGGCTCTATATCAGCCAAAACTCGGCCGCTTTGATATACGTATATACACTAGCGAAGCCTATCAGGGATGGGAGCTATGCTTACCATGTTCTTGGCGAATGACTGGCAGAGAGCAACGTCGTGGCCCTGCTCGACAAAGTATCGGACAGCAAAGGCGTCCTTGTCGGTGTCACCGCTGGCAAAGCCCTGGTAGGCCATGTCGAAGAAGGCAAAGTGGTTCTGCTCCTTGACGACCTTGGAGATCTCCTTCCACTGCTCAGGGGTGGGGTCGACACCGGTAGGGTTGTGGGCGCAGGCGTGGAACAGGAAGACACTGCCCAGGGGAGCGGCCTTGAGGTCAGCAACCAGGCCGTCAAAGTCAAGGCCGATGGTTTCCTTGTTGTAGTAGCGGTAGGTCTCGACCTTGAGGCCGGCATCGCTGAAGACAGCCTTGTGGTTGGCCCATGAAGGGTTGGGGATGAAGATCTTCTTGTCGCCAGAGTACCAGCGCTGGAGGAAGGCAGCACCCAGTCGCAGAGCACCGGTTCCGGAGATGGTCTGGGAGATGGCAACGCGGTCGAGGACGGCGGGGTTGGGGCCGTAGGCGAGCTTAGCAGCCAGGGGAGGGAACTCGGGGACACCAGTGATGCCGGCGTACTCCTTGTTCAGCTTGTTGTCGACAATCTTCTGCTCAGCCTCGCGGACGGAGGGGAGGACGTATGGCTTTCCAGCATCGTCACGGTAGGCACCGACACCTAAACAGATGTAATGATTATATGTTTAGCAGGTGTTGCTATCGCAAACTAGGAGCGCTGGAAAGGGCGTAAAGGTATCGTACCAAGGTTGATCTTCTTCTCGAACTTGTCGGCCTTGAAAGCCTCAGTAATGCCTAACAGAGGGGTTAGTCACACGACAATAGACAAGACTCAATGGAGGGCAGACTTACCAAGAATAGCCTATACAGTAAGAGGAAGCACTCTGTTAGCATATCCAGTACGTATAACTGAAGCTCTCGCTTCATATATCGAGCTTCCAATGGTTCAATGGCCCAAAGGTCCAAGAGCCGGAGAATCCGCAATTACCATGTCAACTTACATCCTACAGCTCAATTGTCAGCAACAGACGAACACTGGCAACGTCGGTTTTGTTTTCTGCATGAAACTCACAGGAGGACCCTGGGGCACGTTGATCCAGGTGGACAGGAGAGCACGGCTGGAGAGGTTCAGGGTGGCAGGTCGCAGGGCAGTTCGCCTGCTGGCAACTCGGAGGGCGGACAGCATGGTGGCTTCTGTGTGGAGAGGCTGTTACGAGTCGGAAGAGCGGCGGGGCTTGGAGCAGACGAGGGAATTGCGCCTCTGAGGTCTGCGAGAAGGGCAGAAAGAAGAGTGGCAGAAGGGCAATTGAGGTTCCAGACGAAGATCCGGAGCTTGGCTGTGGCTGAAGGAGTATTTAGTCAAGCGAACGAAAAAGGGCAGGCACAGTCACACCTCCGGAGCGGGATGGTTCGATGGCGTTGACACTGAGCAAAATGCCGGTGGGGCCAGCTTGGTGACTTCGGAGGAACGGCGGCATGGAAAAAATCAGCTGGGATTTTGTGAGAGTAATATTAACATTCTCGTGTTACAAGGTTGGTGTTTTTCTCTTTTCCTGATATCTTTATACAAATCAAGCGGTTTCTGTACATTTTTATTGATTTTTTTTTTTTTGTTATTATTCTGTATATGCACTGACATGATTGCACTTGATTATTTTTCTCGTCCCCCGCCTGAGTTTTTTTTAGCAGCTTGTTAGCATCACATGGAGCTCAAGGTGCTGGAGAAAGTGGATGCCATCCTTGCGGGGAGAGTCGGGAGAAGCTTCAGCAAAGCTCCGACTCTTCTCCGAAGTGAAGGCAAGGGCCCTGCGGAAGGGTTACGGGGGAACTTATTCCCGGCTGAGCTGCTGCGTGGCTTGGGGATGGTTTGCGAGAGACGCAGTATATGTGCAGCAGAGGGCCTAGATATAGGTCCGTTGGCAGCTAGAGAACGGGAAGGGCAATTATGTAATGCAGGCTGAGCGCAGTGATGGGCACCTCCGTACAGATAAGCCCAGCCTTCTAGAAGAAAAGTGCAATTCGATAGGAGTGGCGTGCATATGCACGACACGGACCCTGAGAAGCTCCTGAAGATTGCTCATGTCTTATCTGAGCTGTAGAGAGCACAGCAACGCAGCTTGTCCCTATCAGCCGTTGAATAAGACATCACTGTGGCACAAATGAAAATACTCATTGTAGCCAATGCGGGCTGGGGATAGTAAGAATGAGTGAATTTGCTTTGTAGTCTTCTCGCACCCTCTCACGCCCTTTTATGAAACAAGAGACGGCACCTCGGGCGTGATGGAGTAGGTACCTATATCCATCCAGCCAGCCATCTTCACCATCTACATGACATCTCTTTGCCATATAAACTCCACGCCATTGGTTATTGGATTTCATCGGCAAATGGTCAATAGCCGTGCATGCTTATTCCCCCGCATCGAGGTTATCTAGCTCATCTAGCTAATAAGCAACTATTTACCAAAATCCGGGGAAGCTGAGCAATCGCAAATGCTGTCAAGCGCATGTGAGGCTTCGTGATACCCAGATGGAATGGAGCATGACAAAATACGAGTAAGTGAGAAAGCAGGCATCAGCAGGCGGACACTGCTCTTTTAGGAGAATAATAAATGGCGCCCTCGCCGTCTGGTCCACTCAGAAGCCAGCGAAAAGAAAAGCACCCAAAACGGGGATTTTGCGGCGACAGAGGCCAGCGGAAATTCCCCATATCAGCTAGCGCCGCCGCAGCGCCGGTGGACCAGACTCCCTTTTCTGTGGCCCACGACACCAAAAATGTCGGCTGGCCTGGCCATCGCCAGACGAGCCGCAGCGCTGCGAGCGAAACGACAGCGCACGTCAATCCCCAGCATGCCAGATTCGAATAAGCATATGGGGCTGAAGGGCTGCGATCTAGCGTCTCGTCTCCCCCGCATCGCGATCCTTCCCCGTGGGGTTTGCGTCTCCCCAGATGACGACAAGCTGCCTGCTGTGTAGAATCGCGGTGCCTGCCATTGGCTGGTGGTTGTAGATGGCCCTGGGCAGCGAGCCAACACCTCAGCTCCGGCGTGTCTTTCCTTTACGGCGTGCTATAGAGATGGCCTACATCTATTTGCTCCTGTACAGCATTGCTTTCTGCCAACATGTTCATGTGATTGACGGATAATTATTATTCGAACCGACAAAGACAAACGCCTCAGGAGGGGAGCCTGCTTACAGACGTCCTCTATTATAGGCTATAGGCTATCCAACACTGCAAAGTACACTTTGTACCAAACTAGAGAGATACTACGCTGGCTTGACCATCTGCGTAGCAACCCAAGGCCAAACCGCGTCGCTCTCTATGCCGTTGTCCAACTGCTCCATAGCACTGATAAGGGCTGCTACATACATGAAATCGCGGATCCAGAGTCTCCAAAGTGGCGGTGGCAGGCCCTTTGCGACCAGGGGAGAGAAAAAAAATTTGCTTTCCCGAGTTGCCTAGGTCGAGCAAACCAGGGGCATGTTCCTCCCATCAGAAATTCTCCAACTCAATTGCCCCATTATTACGGCTCTGTTTGCAGACTTTCTACTTGCTAGACCAAGGCTAGACCTTGGCTTTTTAGCAGCTCAAGCGGGCTTCTCCGCCGCCACGAGCCACTCCCGGCTTTGCATTTATCACTAGTCCCCTGCTAAACTAAACACGTCCCCTCTCTGGTTGGGGGTAGGAGAGAAGAGCAAGTCGTGGTTTTTGGAGTATTGCGAGCTAAAGAAATCTTTTTTCCCTCTCTTCTCTCCTTGCTCGTCTAAACAGACTGTTGCTTTCTGCAAAAGCCCTGCATTGGACAAACGCCGGCATTTGACAAGGCGTCAGACGGCGAGAATCCTGCAGTGCCACCCGTTTCGGTTTTTGACCCTAGCTGCATATCTACTAGTAGTTGATATTGTGCCTAGGGAAAATAACCCACCACCTCCTCCTCCATCGACGGCTCCAGAACAACAGGCGGGCGTCATTGGATCGACGGAGCACAAAGACCTCCAATACCATACAGGTAGTAGTACTGGGGCTCGGCTTATTTAAAATCACACCCCGGCATCGCTTCGAGCAAGCATCTCGTCTCCAAGCATCGTGCCTACTCCGCTTCTTCATTCACCTATATATGGTGGTCTGTTATCCCACCCACCCTCTCTTCTCGATCCTTGTTTTTTTCTGTGTCTGTCTCTCTTCTCCCTCTTCTTCAACACACCTTGCTGCTGTGAAGAGAGTTGATCCACCAGGCCATCGTATGTTCTTGTAACGTACCTCGACCCTCTTATTCACAACACACCATGGCTTCTGAAAAGGAAATCTCGCCTCAGTTCAACGATGGCGAGATCCAAGTGTCCAAGGATGCCACCACCGGCGGCGTCGTCGATGTCGATGGCGATGAAGACTTCTCAAAAAGGGATCGTACCGTCATCGAGCACGCCAGAGCGGCTGCTGCCAAAGAGCAGAAGATGACACTTCTGCAAGGCATCAAGCTGTATCCCAAGGCCATTGCATGGAGCATGATCATCTCTACCTGCATTGTCATGGAGGGCTACGATATCAGCTTGGTCAACAATTTCTGTAAGTCTCCTCTCGAGCGTCTTATCCTTCTGTATAATGAGACTAACTGGTTGTTAGATGCGTTCGATCAGTTCAATAAGAAGTACGGTGAGCTGTTTCCAGACGGCTCATACCAAGTACCAGCCAGATGGCAATCAGGCTTGAGTAACGTAAGTTTATCCCGAAATCTACATCTCCATTATATACACATAAAGTTCCCCAATATCTCGACCATAGTCGGACTAACATTCTGGTCGATAACAGGGCGCTGCTGTCGGTGAAATCATTGGTCTTTTCATCAACGGTTTCGTCTCCGAGAGATTCGGCTACAGGAAAACCGTCATGGCCTGCCTCGTCATGATCGCCGCCTTCACAGCCATCTTCTTCACCGCGCCCAACGTAAAGGCCCTGCTCGTCGCCGAGATCCTGTGCGGTATCCCCTGGGGCATCTTCCAGACCCTCACCGTCACCTACGCCTCCGAAGTCTGCCCCGTCGCCCTGCGAGGTTACCTCACCACCTATGTCAACTTCTGCTGGGGTCTTGGCCAGGAGATTGGTATCGGAGTCATCTTTGCCATGCTGAAGCGCGACGACCAGTGGGCGTACCGCATCCCCTACGGTCTTCAGTGGATGTGGCCGCTCCCTCTCTTCATCGCCATCTACTTCGCTCCGGAATCCCCCTGGTGGCTCGTCCGTCGAGGCAAGGCCCAGGAGGCCAAGCACTCCCTGCTCCGCCTGACCAGCCTGAACCGCGAGACCGACTTTGACGCCGACGAGACGGTGGCCATGATGGTCCACACGACCGCTTTGGAGGAAAAGGTCACAGCCGGCGCCTCCTACTGGGACTGCTTCAAGGGAGTAGACTTGCGCCGCACAGAGGTTGTCTGCATGGTCTGGGCCATCCAGAATCTCAGTGGAAACGCCTTCTCCAACTACTCCACCTACTTTCTTAAGCAGGCCGGCCTATCTGACCACGACTCTTACTCGTTTGCGCTGGGCCAGTACGCCATCAACATGGTGGGCGTCTTTGGCGCATGGGGCCTGATGGCTATGGGTGTCGGACGCCGCACCCTGTATCTGTATGGCCTCTGTGGCCTCTGCAGCATGCTCTTCATCCTCGGCTTCTTGGGTTTGGTGCCCGAGTCGCACAGGAGACAAGGTTCCCTCGCCACCGGTAGCATCATGGTTATCTGGGCTCTCTTCTACCAGCTCACCGTCGGCACTGTCTGCTACTCTCTCGTCGGCGAGCTTCCATCGCGCCGACTGCAGATTAAGACGGTTGTCCTTGCCCGCAATCTCTAGTAAGTCCAGATATTTATTTCCATCGTCTAGCTAAATCACTAACCGCTCGTGCAGCAACGTCGTGGGCATAATCACAAACGTTCTGACGCCATACATGCTGAATCCCACCGCTTGGAACTGGAGCAACTATACCGGATTCTTCTGGGTAAGAATTTATCCTAGTCACGTACAAGAGTGTTTGACTAACCACGTATTTCATGTACAGGGTGGAATCTGCTTCTGCTGCATCATCTACACCTACTTCCGCATCCCCGAGCCCCGCGGCCGAACCTTTGCTGAAATCGACGTGCTCTTCGAGAAGAAGGTTAGCGCGCGAGACTTTGCTTCCACAAAGGTGGACGTGTTCCACGAATCCATCGACGAAAAGGTTCTGAACCAGTACGATGGAATTCTCGAATCTCATATCGAGAAGGTTTAAATCTTTTTTTAGTCTTGTCTTTTTTTTCTTATTTTGGTTTTGGATATTTTTTTGATGATGATCAGTATTAATGAAGGAAAGGAAGCAAGCCATCTACCACGGGATTGACGTGTTTCGATTGGACGTATATACCACTACAAACGATATCGTATGCTCGTTTATACATATGAATAAATAATAATGTCTCATTACACTTCTAAGCTCCTTCTTCACTTATTGAGAGAAAAGTAGATAATTAAAACTTGACATCTTTGGAAGGCAAATGCTGTTATTAATCTCTGTTTCGCTGTCAAACTAAGAGACAGAAAACAAGTAGTAACATAGACGTGAGGGCAAAAGTAGAAGCAGGAGTCACGCGCAGGAGGGGCTGAAACAATCGAAAGTGTATGGCCGCAAACGTGCACATGTCACTGGCTGAAGCCTCCTTCGCCGTGCCACAAATCATTTCCCTCCAAAGTCAAGGCTCGTGACAAAGGCAGCACAGAGATGAGATGCCCAAGGCATCTACTGCATCTCGGCTCTTTTGTTCAATAAAAAAGTATCCGTAATATAACAAAGCTCCCGATATCCCCTAACGGAAAAAGAGTAAAAGCCCAACTACCAAAACGCCTGCATCAGCCATATTCGGCTTGGAAAGTTCCCTGTATCGCCTCGGTGTTTATGCGGTACCAAAGGTGTTCTCGCCGGAGTAGGTGATGTATAGAAAGCTACAAGAAAAAGTCAAAAAGTTAGCCTCTTGCTCTGTTGGGGATCACCCAAGACTATGTCGGTTGTGTCGGGCTGTAGTGGGATGGGCTAGGATGGGATGAAGAGTAAATTACGTACCCGTCCTCGTCCTTGTGCTCCTCGTAGATGCTGCTCATGAGAGCAGCGGTAGGGGGTAAAACCTCATCTACGAAAATGAAGATGGCCTTCTCGGGAGAAAGCTTGATCCTCTTGCGGATGACGTAGACAAACTGGCCTACTGTCAGGTCGGCGGGGACCAGATACTTCTTCTTATCGATCGTAGCGATGTCGCTCTTTTCGACTTTCTCGCAGATAACCTGTTGGGGCGGAGAGTATTAGCCAACGAGTCCGCGAGATGGGAAATGCGGATGATGCATATTGTTGATGGTGATGGCGGTGGTGATGGCGACGATGTTAGGCAGCCACAAAGTATACTATACGGATGCGTGCATGCCTAGCGGAAACAAGGGCAAGACGACGACGATGATGAAACGAGGTAGAGAGCAGAGCATAGAGAGGCCATGAAGCTATAAACTTACAGGAATACGGTCGGAATACTTCTGGCGAATGCGCTCGGCCTCAGCCTTGCGCTTCTCGAAGGGGTGCTCGTCCTTAAACTTGCTGCGCATCTTGACGGTGGAAGATGTTGAAGTTGAGATGGTGTTAGGGGAGCTGTCGATGACGAGATCGCAGTAGATTTAGGTGATGTGATGTACAATGTTGGCGTGCGAACTTGCAGTTGTCTTTGAAAACGCAGTCCAAGTCTGAGTTTGGGCGGAGAGATGATGAAAGGGGGGAAAAGAAGAAGGAAACAAGGGATGCAGCGATGATGCAGCCGGTAGAAGTAGGGCGAGCCTCTTTGTGGTGACGAAGTAGAGGAGAGGGGTGTTGGTCGCGGGAGTGACCCAGTGACTTCCGGGGGGCGGCTGATGACTGGATGACACACGCAAAGAGGGCGGTAGGCAGAATAGCATAGAACAGTACAGCGAGCTTTAGGCAGAGGAGGCAGTGACGCTCGCCATCAGCAGCACGCATTGGGTGGCGCGGGGCGGTGGCGCCAGCTTGATGCGGGAATGCGGTGTGTGAATCACTGCCCGTGACTTGCGGTCCTAGTACTGCGGTACAGACCGGGTACGGCTGTTTGCGAGAAAACAGGAAAAAAGGGGGGTTCAGTCATTGTACATGCATAACACGGGCCCCCCCGGGGCAGGTACCCGCGTGCGGCAGGGTGCTCAGCGACCACATGATCAGCCTGTCCGGGTCCTTGGTGCTGTGCTCAGCAATCACAATCACCAGGGAAGCCAGGTCAGTCAGTCAGTTGCTCTACAAAGTCCCTTGTACCCCGGAATGCTGCCGTGCAAGCTGCCGCTGCCGCTGGTACCTGATACCGTCCCAACGATTAGATAGCGCTCCGTACCTCAGGCAGTACTTGTAAGGCTGACTGGTTGGAAACTCTCGCTTCGCTGCCGTATTCGCTTTCATCTGCAAGGGGGAACAAGAGGGCATCCGTAATCCGGCTCCGCGGAATACTAAATCCTTTAAATAAGGGTCTGCGTGTAATCTCTAGAAGCTTATCAAGCGCTGTATACTTATGTACATAACATGGAATACCTTAGTATTAATTCTGCTTCCCTGTATGGGGCACTTGTAAGCTGCTGGTACCTAACTCATGTACTACCGACATATCACAGGAGATGGATGCTGAGACTGGTACCTGGATAGACTTAATACATACTAGTAGGTACGTGGTATCATGTGAAGTTCCATCTTATGATGTACTGATAAGATAGACATCGATGTTTCGCTTTGCGCCTGGGAATTGTGCAAGTAGGCAACAATGACTTCATAGCGCACAAGCCACTTTGCGCATTCTCACGGCATAGCTACCACCTACTGTACGATGCCACAGGTCCGCAACCGCTACGCTAACCACCGCGCTATCAAGGTCCCTCGGCGGATGCTGCGACCGTCAACCTGAATCCCGAGCCGAGCTTGTGCCGACAACCATCAGCTTTAGCCAGCCATGGCCTACTATGTGGGAAGATATCAACTACTGAACACGCCACCGGGAAGTCGGTGGCTCGATCAGTGGAGGGACCAATTGTCCAATTGAATTGGACGAGAAAGACGAGACCGACGACAAGAAGAAAAACCAAAAAAAAATCTCTTCTCCGGCTTATTCTCTCGTCGCGCCCGCCTTCTACTATTAAAACCGGGCTGCGCCCACCTTGTGTCTGTCTCTTTTGTCTTCCTCAATTGCTCTCATCTCATCTCTCCATCTGCATCTTCACCCCGCCATGGCTACGCCCGCGGCGGCTTCTCGCCATGTTCAGCGCGTGGTCACTCAGGCTGGCCTGCGCTCAGCACGGCCTCTAAGAAGCCAATTGGCTTTCAACCGATGGGCATCTTCTTCTTCGGGTGCTCGCCGGTCTCCCGCCGGCTTTGGAGCTTCTTCCTCGGCAGCCATTTGGCTTGCAGCAGCCGCCATTGGCATCACTGCTCCCTTGGCTTATAGCTTGGTAAGTTTTGAATAATGAGCAGCTGAAGCTTCCCCGACTTACATGTCCTTTTTTTTCGTCTAGTCAACGGCAGAGTCTGCTAAGCTGGATGTCTCATCTCTTGCCGAGAAAGATGAGCAGAAGAAGAGAGAGGCCACCATCACCGACGAATCTCCGATGCGCCTGCGGATGGAGAAATTCATCAAGGAGCAGCAACAAATCATTGTCAAAGAACTCGAGCGCATCGACGGAAAGAAGTTCCGCAAGGATGAGTGGACACGGCCGAATGGTGGCGGCGGCATAACTTGCGTGCTGCAGGAGGGTAACGTATTCGAAAAGGCCGGTGTCGGTGTCAGCGTTGTTTACGGATCGCTGCCCAAGCCGGCCATTGCAAAGATGCGAGAAAACCACAAGAACCTCGATCCCAACGTCGAGTCTTTGGAATTCTTCGCCGCTGGCCTGAGCATGGTGCTTCATCCGTCCAACCCCATGGCCCCAACCGTGCACCTGAACTACCGGTACTTTGAGACGGCCAATCCCGATGGCACATCACAGGCCTGGTGGTTTGGCGGCGGCAGCGACTTGACGCCCTCATACCTCTTCGACGAGGACGCTATCCACTTCCACAAGACGATTAAGGCCGCGTGCGACAACCACGACAAGACTTACTATCCTCGATTTAAGAAGTGGTGCGACAAGTACTTTTACAACAAGCACCGCGGCGAGTGCCGAGGCGTGGGCGGCATCTTCTTTGACGACCTAGATGAGGGAGAGCGTGACCAGGAAAACACCTTTGCATTCATCCAAGACTGCCTAAAGTCTTTCCTGCCATCATACGTCCCCATCATCGAGAAGCGAAAGGACATGCCCTTTGATGAAAAGGAGAAGATGTGGCAGCAGATTCGCAGAGGCAAGTATGTCGAGTTCAACCTGGTTCACGACCGAGGAACCGCCTTTGGCTTGAACACGCCCGGATCACGGGTGGAGAGTATTCTCATGAGTCTGCCGTTGACGGCAAGCTGGAAGTACATGTATGAGCCAGAGCCCAAGAGCCGGGAGCAGAGGCTGGTGGACGTTTTGAAGGAGCCCAAGGAGTGGGTTTAAAATAATGGCACGACTCTTTTCTGTAATTGCGTAGGGTTATAGGTACTAGTATATAAACAGTATACTTTGTAGTAGTATAGAGGAAATAGATAAAAAAATACATCTGCTTGTCATTCATCTTATACCTAGTATTGACGAGGTTTACCCAAGTATTTACCCCTGGGTTAGTAGCGAATAAAAATGTTCATTGTGAATCAAGACTTATTAGTGCCTAGAAGAACGGGCTAATGTGCACTTTAACTGGATCTATGTAACCTCGACCACCTAAACGTACTAGTAGGTATGTATTTCATATACATCTGATCGCTATTCTCACTTTCACATTATCAAAGCTGAGCACCTGTGGCCAGATGCTATTAACTTCACTTTACCGATGCCGCACATAACAAGACTCGGCACAGAGTCACCATACTCGCAAATTCCACAACAATGATGAATGGGAACCGTCTCCCATCTCATCATCAGTTATACACGGCTCTTATTCCGCCATCTCCTCCTCCTCCTCCTCCTGCTGCTGCTGGAGAGTCCACAGGCGACGATTCAAATTGGCGTCAACAGCTGTTGACTCTCCATGTCATTTTCCCAAGTCTCCTCTTGCCGGCGCTAGACCTGCTGGATCGCGGGCTGGTCACCCGTCTCATACTAGTCAGCTCGTCGCAAACTGCGACTTCTCACACAAGTCACGCCCCTCAGGATAGTGAAGCCAAACCTGTACAAGGTCAGCATACAGACCGAGACATCGCCAGCCAGCAAGGAACGAGCCTCAGCAAAGATCAGATATGCATATATAATGTCCATTCTGCTGCTTCGACTGCGTCCCGGGGCAGGCGGCGACACATTCCGCAGGCGTCGAAATCATACGCAGTGCATCTTGATGCGTGGAGCTGCAACTGTGGTGCTTTCGCCCTGGATGCATATTCCAACTACGGTGTGACGAGCAGTACTGAGCAGCTCCAGGAGTCTGGCATATCATCTGGTGGTTTTGGCAGCCTAGGATTGGACGCTCAGCTGGGCTTGCAGGTGGATTTTCCTTGTTGTAAGCACCTTCTCGCATGCTTGTTGGCCGAGAAATGGAGAGGAACTCCGAGAGGCTATGTTGAGGACAGATATATAACAAAAGAAGAGTTGGCTGCCATTATCGGTGGCCTCTAATACACCCATAACACAGCTGTCACAGCTAAGAAGCAGATGGAAATGCAAAATATCTATTTCAGTTGATTTTTTGGCTTAGTGGTTTGCCATCATCAACACATAGAAGCCACTATTTCACTTTATTACTCTAAACACTCATATGCCTTCATTCTGAGGCGGCCCCATGTTCGCTATCCCTTTTATTATTTCTTCTTGGGTTTCTCTTTCTCACTGCCTTCCTTGGCCTCTCCGTTCGCGTTGGCGGTGGTGCCATCCTTCTTCTCATCCTTAGTATTAGACTCCTCTTTCTTAGTCTCCTTCTCGTCCTGCTGCTGTCGGTTTTGGATCTTGTTCTCTATTAGATCGTGGAATGCCGTAATGGCACGTATCAGACTGCTCAGGTAGATGGCCATCAGCTGGTCGTTGGTCTTAATGCTCATGGCGTGTGATAGTTCGTGGCTTCCCAATTTGCTGTCATCGTCGGGTGTAGATAGGTTGGGGAGAAGATTGAAGACGTCTTGTAGGTTTCCGAGGATCGCATGGTTGACCGGGAGTTGGCCATCGAGAACTTTCTGGAGGTAGGCTCCGATGTCTCGTAACCGGAGGTGCAGTCCTTGAAGTGACTGGAGCTGGTTGGTCACGCGCGTGGATAGAGTGCCCACAGCAACGTCACGGATATCCCTTAGCAGGTGCTCGACACCAATCTCCTCGGCCTCCTCGGCCTCGATGATCGAAGGTGTGTGGACAAATGTTCGAGAAGTGGTGGTGCCATCCTATACAGGAGGGGGGAGAATCAGCTCGGCTCTCTCTCTTGCCCAAGATGCTAGAATATGAACGACTTACATCCTTGATTTCCTCGACCGCAAAATACGCATCGGTAGGGACGCCGGATTCCTTCGGTTGAACATCAATGATGACTAGTAAAGGGTTGGGTGTGTATCGTTTGAAGAGCTCGTTGATCTCAAGATCAGAAGCACGAAGCTTGGGGCCAGTATGGTACCAGCCCACCAGCTTCTCGCGCGCATTCACTTTCTTGAACATGTCATTCATCGACTCGACGTAGTTGTGGTCCAGGAACCACACTGAAGGGTCTTTTTCATCCTCCTCAAAGGGAACTAATCGAAGTAAGCAGTTAGAAAGTGTGCCCTCTCTAGGCTGCACAATTTCTATAGATTCCTTGTGCAGTCTACGACGTACCTGCAAAACTGTTTGACACTCTCACGTTCTTTCCATCGTTCTGGCCAAGAAGAACGCCGACAACCCGTCTCTTAGTCTTGTTCTGTACTGTTCGGTTGTAATGATCGACCGCGGAGAGGAGGACTAGCGGAGCGACGGAGACGTTTCTCGTGACCAGCGAGAGTGTTTCCGCGGTAGTTGTAGGCATTGTAGCTGATGGTAAGAACTGGACCTTTTTAAGCAGCGGGTTGAAGGGCTCAGCGCCTGAGAGAGCGAAGAAGGTCGCAGTAGTTGGACAAGGCAGAAATGGTTTGTGGTCGGCGGGAACTCTCGAAAAGGACGCCGATTGGTTTGGGGGCTGTGGTCGGTATCGTCAGTGTTTGCTTGGTAGTAGTTTAGAATCACCAAAGAAGCAATTAGGTACCTATCCGACTTACGTCGCAGCACACTCCGTCATGCTGGCAGTACCCCTCCACCAAGCTACCTAAACACGCTAAGCTGCAAAGGGGCCAGTCACGTTGACTGAGGCAAGAAACTTAGAATTCTTAAGGTTTAAATAACTATATAACACACAAATGGAAATATTTCATATGAAAATTGTATTATATTTAATATTTTATAATTAAATAGCTAATTATTATACAGCTTATTATAT
>ANCB02000274.1:0-76004 GCA_000331835.2 Trichoderma hamatum GD12
TATAATGACTTTATTTTTTTTAGCTTCCTATGAAAATCTGGTAGCCTGATAGAAGTTTTTTATATTAAAGATAGATATCCTGAATAAATAGAGAAATACTGAATATTCCTTGGGTATGCAATATAGACTAATAACAAGAATTGAATCTATTACATGTGGCAATATAATTCAGAAGAGTCTATTCTACTTTGCACGCCGCCGCAAAATGAGCATGTACGTCGTCTGTCTTGAGTATAGCTCAATATGGCTCAACGAAGTCCCGGTTAAGTGTGTGGTGGAAAACTCGCGTGCGACCGTGCGCGTTGACATTCCTTGGTGCAGCATTGTAACCATTGAAGCTTTCGCCACAGAATTAAATTCATGGTTTCTTAGACAATTTTCGGATATAATGGTACCAAATTTACGATTTTCTTGCATGATTTGCAAAAGTTGTAGTCATTTGAAGATTATTGTAATGTTCAACACGCGTTGTGGTGGAGCGGGGTCGCGTCTAAGTGGTCGCAGACTTTTGACACATGACTGTAGTGATGACGGTGATTATAGCAAGGCTCTCTGTATTCGAGTAAATAGTGACTTATGGTCAACCCGTAGCCTCCTCGCTTACTTTCCCTCCCAGCTGCTTTAATATGGTATTCCAGCTGTTAGTAGGTATTAAGAACTTTCAATACCCCTGAGCTTTTCCCACTCATGTTCCAACATTCCTAATATGATAGCATCGTGCCACTTCCGGTCAAAGAGGCATGCCTCACGCTCACGGCCCTCTTCGACAAAGCCCAGTTTCCGATACAGATGAAGGGCCGTAGAGTTGTAGCTGAAAGTTCTGATACCGATGCGATGTAGTCCCGCCCTCCTGAAGCCCCAGTCAAGGGCCCAGTTAATAGCCTCCCCTCCGTAACCTTTCCCACGGTAAGGCGCAATGATGTTGATGGCTATCATGGCGTTTCGGTGGTGCTGCACATGTGCGCCCTGGTTGATAAGGCTGATGCTGCCGACCGGCGTTGGCTTGGGTTTCTTCTTGGGGTCTTTATCGTTGCTGCCCTCACCAGACTCACCCTCATATGGCGCATCTTGGACATCTGGTGGAAGACAGATCAAAAGGTTAAGGAGGTTCCCTTTATTATAATTCACATAGTCCTGGGCGGAGGTAAGAGGCGCCGGGCAGGCGAGTCGCGGGGTCCCCATGATCGTGACGGCGGGATCGTTTAGTAAGAACTCCGCTACCCATGCTCTGTCCTCCTGATTGTCCTCCATGGCCCTATAGATTAAACGTTCTGACTTATAGGCATTGGTTATGAAGTCTGAATAAGCCATCTTGAACGATTTCGAAAGGCAGCTGTGCTAAGCCTTCTAAGTAAATGATATTTGAGTGAATAATTAGTTGTTGTTTTAATATTAACGACTATAAGTATTGTTGGTATAGTGTTGAAGAAAGAAAAGGTCTCTTTACGGCGAGCACACCTTTTATAGATCTACACACCAACACAGCCAGTAACCAAATTCGACGATGTCGTTTCCAGAATAGTAGGTTAATTAATAGCTCGTCGCGCGATTATGCGGCGTTCAGAGCGGGATTTTGGCTGTAGCACTATAGATCTGCATTCCTCCTTTGGAATAGTATATCCTGAACTCGGGGTGACTCATCTTAACTCTCTACCTAGCAGCCCATACAGCTACACGTCCCCCAACTTAGCCAGTAAAAACTTTAACCCTACATCCTGCCAGCTGGCGGCGGCCGGATATATTTTAATAGACAAGCCTTTGCACCCCTCCTATAGCCCTGTGTGTGGCATTCGCTACATGTAGGTAGTGTTTTTCTAACTCTGGCTCTTGTAGTGGCTTGGCTTGTGTTGGCTCGTCGGCTTGTATTCTTAACTCGTAGTTATGTTAGGGAAACCGGGCTTCGGTACAGTGTTTAAGATCCCAAATTTCAGCCCAAGTCTCTTTAACTATTACTAGATTCTATAATTTTCAGAGGTGATATTTAACATAAGATAAGCGAGGAAGGGGTCTGCAAAATAACCGAGACCGCAGAATGAATCCACGCATACAACGGCAGAGTACGAGTATCTTTTCTATCTAGTACCCGGTCATCTTCTCTTCTAATTCTAATACAGCTTTAAACCGGTCTGACATTGAGTCTATGTAACTATTTATAGTCTCCTGATTGAGATTGTCTTAAGCTTCTTTTGCATTACCGGTACATATACAATACAATACAACACAATAATAAATTCTATCTCTGAGGCATAGCTTTATAATAAACTAAGAAGCTACCTTTGACATCGAGCTCCTCTGAAGAGAGTTCGTCTGATTACGTAATCAAGATTGCCCGGGTAGCTCAATTGGCTAGAGCGTGCGGCTTTTAACCGCAAGGTTGGGGGTTCGACCCCCCCCTCGGGCGCACCTTTTTTGCGTTTTGACCCAAATAATACTTTTTTTTAAAACAATGTATATATATAGTAGAGCCATGTTATTAGACTAACCATTTTGATCTTCATATCTTGAGCATGTGAGAAGTAAGTGAATGATGAGATGGCGACTGATTATTTGCTGTCAAGGCTGTATGTTAGGCAGATATGGAGCTTAGTGTAGAATATTAACTGGAAAAGTGCTAGCATCCGAGAGTGCTAACAGTCCTACGAAGGAATGTAATAATGTGGTGGGGAAGGCTATGATGATATTAGTGAATGATAAGTGGCAAGTAATGAGGCGATCGTTAGGCGAAAGAATATGTGTTGGCAACCCTAATGCATGTTGTGACAACACCCAAGTAAGGGGTAAGGCATATAGGAGTAGAGAGCGAGCGAGCAGCTGCTGTGAGGCTAACATGGCTTTTACAAAGTGGCTTTGCTCGACAAAGGAATGGCTAGATCAACACTTGGTCAATCGAATGTCCACGTATCAATCATGAGATGGGACCTCGTGAAGGCATCACCATCCCCTGCAGTATACAGAAAGGGTCATGATCCAACTCGAAGTGGGGTGATAAAGTAAATGACAACACATCAATGCTTCAACTAGCTAAGGCTCTGAAGCATTCTGCCTTGTAGGACAATGCTACGATAGCTGTGATACATTCAGAGAGTGAAGGATCGCTGGGTACCTTTTTAGTGAGGAGTTGAACGACAGCGGAGAGGGCGGTGAAGATGGAGCTAGAGAGTGGTGATGTTGATTTTCTGCTCCGTCAAGTTAGAGTTGTGGCTGAGAGATATTGCCCAAGTTGAATGGCTGTTCCAAAAAGCCGGTATTGGCACGGATATTCCGTATTGGACGCCCTAAACATATACAAGGCAAGTAGGATTTTATCATCAATATCCACAGCTGCCTGTGGGATATCCATTCATACTCAACATGGAATCGAATTGGGCATATGCTGGGGTCAAGAGACAGGGGTCTGAGATAATCGGAGCAGGATCCGTTTGTAAAACAAGTCCTTTGCAACATTTCCATAGTTGGTCAAGAGCGGCATTGTAAAGGGAGTTACCTATGGGGCCACCTCCTTTGTGCAACCAGCTTCTCAGAAAAGCCTAAAAAGTATTGAATGTTTCACATGTATGTTTACAAAATCTTATGTTTCTATACGAATGGAAATACCAATACGATAGCTATCATCGAGTTTCGTCTCTTGGGATACTGATCCTCCTTCCACGGTTGTGGGTTTCTAAGTCCCGTATGTAAATAAAAGTTCCAATAAAGCAGTAGAAAGCTGCCTAATAGTTCGTCCTATTCGATCACTTGTGTCGGCGATATACAATTTGGGACAAAGAGTAGCCTGGAAGCAGCAGAGAATGGTGTATAAGAGGCACCCTGTGGACATGTGTCGTGGCTATGGCGGGCACGCGGCTTACCTTTGTTGGTCAAGGCTCTTCGCAAGGCTGCTCTAGAAAGACGCACGAAGTACTGGTGACCCATAGATGCCCGTGTTGCGCCCAAAGAGCTGCAAGGCACCAGGGGGCTTTAGGCCCTGGAGGCCTAGAGGTTAGCGACCTGAAGACCTAAACAGGGCCTAGCGCTGAGTAAGTGGGTAGCATCAATGCACTCCTCGCTGGATGTACCGGGTACCGCATGCACCTGCCAGACCGGACAGAGGGACCGGACACAAAGACGTCACAAGACGGCGACGGCATTGGCTGGTTGTTCCTCGTGCTATTTGCGACTCGGCGCCATCATCGACTTTTGGTGACAACACCAACAGCGCATCGATCAAAGTCTCTCATACACAGCCTCGCCAGGCACGCCACTACCACAGCGCCTGATGATCCCCAGCTTCTACCGCTGCTTCGGCTTCGCTTCTCCCTTGCCAACCCCTGCTGGGCATCGTGGCAGCAACCCTTGCACGCACGCCTCGATCTCCCGGAAGCACATGCAGCCTGCGGCAAGCTAACAACTGAAGCCTCCAGCTCGGTTTCAGCAGCCAGCGCAGTGACACTCCCCGACTGACTCTTCGCCCTGACAGATAGCGGTGACGGCGAGCATCACTGCCCAGCGAACAACCTCGCCTGAGCATAAGCGAAGCCTCCGTCGTGTGGCTTGCGCCCTCATTTCAAGAATCGCAGCTTCGTGCGCGCTATCGCTTGGCGGCGCCAGGACTCGTGCTAGGAGACTCAGGTACGTTGATGCTTGCGGTTACATCTTTCACAGCACCCATTATGCCTGTTTGTTCAGCGGTCAAAGGTGCTGCGGGGCTGTTTTGTGGCTTTGCACGCGCTGGCCGGAAGACTCCTTTAGGGGGCTGGGCCTAACGGTCACTATTGAGGCAGAGGCAAGCGCCGTCTTTGTCGTGACCGCATAGTTGGCCGGCGCATCTCGTACCTCTTTTTTTTCTTCTACTTTGTCTGACTCTCGAGACAACGCTTTGACGTTGGGCTGCCTGCCGGAAGAAGGCTTCTTATGGCGGCTACATGATTGGAAGATGCCTTTGTGATTTTTTTAGCCCTGGATGACCAAGCCAAGCTGAGCTGACCGACCCTTAGGATATATATACATCTCACCGTACAGTCAAAAAGAGCTTTGATGCTTCACACCATCCTCAGCGATAAAGGAAGCCACAGACAGAGCGGCGGTGAAAACAAACAAAGGCTCATATTTCAAGGTGGAGGTTGATGCGCTTGTTTCATCACCTGCCTGCTTGCCCACCTCTGTATCTCTTTGATACCACGTCAAAGAGGATCAATATCAATTTAACGCGCACACTATTCTCGGCCTAATCCAATAAAGTCCTCTATGGGTGAGCTCAGCCTTGCTTCAAGCCTAGCCGCCAAGTCCCCGCCTTCATCTTTATATTGTTCCTGTTTCGGCCACTCTTCGCCTATGCAGACCTCGTCTTCCTCGCATATGAACTTTAAACTTTTCCGTCGGTGGAGCAGATTTCGACAGAAGCGACGACAAACCATGAATTCCACCGGTAGTGAGAATGAAAAGCGCTCTCGGCACAGTGACTGTGACTGTGATAAAGCCGCTGCGCGTGAGGTTATCAAGGCGCACGACTCCGAGATTGATCGACGGCGGCATGGAAATGGAGATGGCAATCGGGCCAGAGACGGCACTACGGTTTATGGTTTACCCCTGAACTCTGATGCTATCGGTTCGATACCAGATGTAGCTGACTACGAAAAATTGCGGGCAAAGGTCGTTTCTCGAGAAGATGAGCTGTCGTTTGATGCTCGGTATCGGTGCCGGGCGAGTGATGTGGAGCGCCGCGTTGACGAGATTATTCAAAATGTGCGAAAAGAAGACGAGATTCTCTTCTCTGGGCAGGTGGCCCGGAAAGGGCATCACGGCCAGCTGCACCCACGGTTTGCAGGCGATCACTTCTTATCCAATGTTGACTTGATCGGCGAGACGGGCTTATTCAAAATTGCTTCCATGATGCCCAAGGGCGCTCATCTGCATAACCACTTCAATGCTTGTCTGCCGCCCCACGTGCTGCTTGACATTGCAAAAGGAATGGATCGCATGTTTATAACAAGTAACCTCCCCCTTATCTGCAAAGGCGAGGGCGAGGATAAGTTTGAGAATTTTGACAAGTGCGAGATACAGTTCTCGATTATGAGCCCCGATAAGGAGGATCCTGGCGACTTATTCTCCCCTAGATATCAGTCCAGGCAAACAATGAAATTCGCAGAGTTTTTGAATCGCTTCTCAACGTATTATACCAGAGCGGATGTTGATACTGACGATAAAACCAAAGCTGATAAGTGGCTGCTTCATAAGCTCACTTTTCAAGAGCGAGAGACGTATGATCTCTTACAAACAGCATCTGGGTGAGCTTTTATCATAGATCCTTTCTCCCTCATCCCTTGTGGCTAGATTACTATTCAAAATTTCGATGTTACTCCTTGGATAGCTAACGTCTTTTTCTTTCTAAATGTGCAGTGCCTGGGAAAAGTTCAACGGGAGAACACGGATGATGAAAGGCCTCTTCAACTACGAGACCGCATACCGATCTTATACCCGCCAGTGCCTTGAAGATTTCGCTCGAGATAATATTCAGTATGCTGAGATACGGCCGACTATGATGGCGAGCAATTACATTTACAGCGATGATGGGACTACCACGATTGATACCGAGGGCATTGTGAGGCTCATCATAGAAGAGGTAGAGGACTTCCAAAGAGCCAAAGCTCGGGAAAATAAGTTCTTTGGGGGGCTCAAGGTTATCTACTGCACGCCAAGGTCTATGTCACCTGAGCAGGTCAAAGAAGCTCTTGATGAGTGCATAAGATTTAAGAAGATTTGGCCACAGTGGATTGCAGGTAAGCATCTGACATGTTGGCTCTCATCTGCATTTTGGGACCGGCACTAATTTTCCCATAGGATACGATCTTGTTGGTGAGGAGGCAAAAGGCGCTCCAATCAGGGAATTCATTCCACAGCTGCTCCAATTCAGGAAGGACTGCGCCGATCAGAAGCTTGATATCCCTTTCCTATTTCACTGCGGTGAGACGCTAGATTTGGGTACCGAGACGGATGGAAATTTAGTCGACGCTCTTTTACTGGGGTCAAAGCGAATAGGGCATGGCTTTGCGCTGGCAAATCATCCATATATCATGCAGCAGATGAAAGCAAAGGGCATATGTCTAGAGCTATGCCCAATATCGAATGAGATACTGGGACTCACGCCAAGAGTTAATGGGCATACGATGTACCAGCTGCTAGCGAATAATGTGCATTGCACCGTCAACTCTGATAACGGGGCGCTCTTCAGGTAAGTCACTGCACAACTTGATGCTACTTTTTGATCTAACAGAAGCAAAGATCTTCTTTATCGCACGATTTTTACCAAGTCATGGTGGGCAAGAAAAGCATGGGGCTCTATGGATGGAAGCAGCTTGCCATGTGGAGCATCGAGCATGCGTGCTTGGGTGACCAAGAGAGAAAAGACATAACGAGGCATTGGGAGATACTTTGGAGGGAATTCCTGGTTAATGTAATCGATTGGTATGGAAAGAGGGCGGGGGAAACGGCCAGTGCTGTTGAAGAGAAGTCCAAGATGTGACTGCATCTCTTCCATTCGTTTGCTCTTTCTTTCTTCTGTTTGTTTATTTCTTGTGTTTCTTTTTCTTTTTGGGGTTTTGCATTTCATGAATGCGGCGTTCCAGTTAGTGCGGCCATCTTATCTTCAAGGGGGCTTAGAGACGAGAGGCGTTTGCAGAATACCCAGCGAATTGGACGGATGAGACGCGGGTTGCGAAGAGATGGCGATAGCGATGCCCTTTATATATATATATACAGTCTGTATTTCCTGTTTATACGTTAGATATTGCTTGCCCTTTTTTTATATATATAACGTTACAAGGATTGATGCTTTAGCAACTACCGACACATGCCAGGTTGTGTATTGGTGGAAGCTGACTTGGAAAATATTTGCTTGGTCGGTGAGTTCTAAAATAGAGTCAGACCGGTTGAAGAATTTGATTAGTGCATCGTGTAACTATAGTATCATAAAAAGCGGTCAAAACAGGGCATTAGGGCGAAAGCAAGAGAGAGCCCTTGTGGTTCGTAAAGTATACTTGACCGCTGCAGCAACTAAACATCAGTGGATACAAGCTGTGTTCGGTATTCAGGCTGTCACCGAAGACAGCTGCGGAGCTGCATGCAACCTACTGGCGATATGGTTCGAGTCTCGTTAGAGAATAGTCAAAGATGGCCCAAAAGGAGATGATGTCCCAGGGAGAATAGGAGGCGGATATACAGTAGGTATCTGAATTCGAAAATTATAAAACAAGATATTTGTTCACGGAGGTTACATTTTGTCTAAGCGGCTTACTGGCAGGGGATTGGTTGAGACGAACTTGCAACTCAGGAGTCATGCGGCAAGCTAACAGGGCGGGTAAGGTGCTGACAGGTGGGCGGGCTAAATAAAACTGGTTGAAGAAACGTCCAAATATATGGTGATTGATATTTTGCGGATTACTATCCAGTACATGCAGCTATCATTGCCAGCTCCACGGAAAAAAAACTTGCGGTGAGGAGGCGTGGACTAAAGAGAGGATACATGTACCAAGCATGAAAATTGCCAGAAACACGGCTCTTTTTCTGTCGCCGCGCAAATCGTCATGTCCAAACTGTACGCGTATGTGCGTCTGGCTGAGCCCTGGCTGGATCAGTCCTACAGGCATTTTGGTGAATCGGTGGGGTAGGACTGCATATACCGACGAGTCCTCAACTTTTTGAGTTGTACTGTAGCATCTACAGTAAGCCCTTAAGAAGCGGGAAATACGCTTAGCTTGCGCATTCTCTGCACAGGTGCCTATGACGCAGACCTCTAGCTACGGAAACTGCAACAAGGCGTGAGACTGCGTCTGTGATTTGGAATTGCTGTGGCTTGGGACGATAGGCAGAAGAGAAGAGACGCTGCACAAGAGTGGGTTGCACGAACGGCTGTCAGCAGCAGTGCTGAGACGAAACATTTCTGAATGGACGAGCGGTTGCAGCCCCCACTGAGACAAGCTGCTCTGCATCCGATATTGCCACCCGCAGCTGGAGAGACCCAATAGAGACAAGGAGGCTTGGCGGTTAAGCAGAGGGCTTGAGACTAGGGATTGGCCTCTGCGATAATTGGCAGCGTTGGGAGCTGAGCATGACGATGTGGTGGTGGGCACGAAACCGCTAAGCGCCAAACGGGACTGATTGTCGCGGGTAGTCTAAGGTAGAGGGAAACTAATTGATTACAAGTTAATTTGTGTCTAGATGGCGATTGATTCAACGCCATTTGTGTGAATGACTGACGTTGGTGGTACCGGCAAGTTAGTCTTAATTTCTAGCTCAAGGCCCCCGGCAATATTACCACGGCCGGGAAATGCTACAAGCAGCCACTGCTACCTCAGCTACCTATCTATTTATTGTATTATCCGATCAACCAAGTGTGGCACCCTCTCGCCCAACCAAGCCCACTAGCACAGCCCTGCTGCATGCTCTAAACCACTTTCACGTACCGCTGTCGAGTGCAGAGCCGCCAGCGAAAATACAGGAGCAGATGGAGGCTAACGATACCACCTCATCTCGCCGGGGCCAGGATTCGTCTTTCTCATCCTTTTTCTTCTCTGCTTCCCTCTTCTTTCTTCTTTCATCTCTTCTTCTTGCGTATAACCGCGACAGTAGAGCGAAGCTTGTGATTGATTTTTGTGTTTAACCCTCTGGCTTTAGTTACGTTGCTCTCGTTGCTCTTCGGTTTGCTGCGTGTATTGTATTTCTGTTCTCCCTATTCCACAGCATCATCGTCATCATCACCATCATCTGTAACGACCACAACAATATCAACTGTCGAAATGTCCAACCCAGGCGATCCCGGCTGGAAATGGTTCCCCAACGACAAAGACTCTTGGCGCCTCGATGTCGTTTCCCTTCTCGCAGTCATTGGCGAGTCCGCCATCGGCGAACACTCACAAACCATCACCGCCTCCATGCTCTGCATGCTGCCTCGTCTCCTCCCTGCGCCCCAAGCCCTGCTAAAGCCAAATCGCCCCACGCGGTTGCCAGAGACGCACGCCAAGATGGCTGGTGTCGAGAGCGGCACGGTCCTAGACTCGGTGGGGTTCTTCGCCAACATCATTTTGCCTCTGGAAGACCTGGTCCCCTACGATTTCGTCGAGCTGGACATTAGACATGCGGCAGATGCGGTGCCGCTAGAGGCTCTAAATCAGCCCCGTCAGAGTCGTGGCCTGATTGCCAGGTGCATGTCGTTGGTTCGCAAAGCCGAGCCCTTTTCCGAAGGCATTTCTCCGAGCGAAGAAAAGGAGCGCGATGCG
This sequence comes from Trichoderma hamatum GD12, assembly GCA_000331835.2. Taxonomy (NCBI): domain Eukaryota; kingdom Fungi; phylum Ascomycota; class Sordariomycetes; order Hypocreales; family Hypocreaceae; genus Trichoderma; species Trichoderma hamatum. The sequence continues at coordinate 10,251 of ANCB02000274.1, forward strand.
GAGCATCGAGGAATCACATCGTCCACAGACCGAGATATCGAAGGGGGCCATCACCATTCCCATTCCACGAGACAGCCAACAGATCCAAAAGTTCACTTTGATCCCAGCGTTGCAAGCGGACATGACCATAGCGATGTCCATCCTCATCCTGGAATCATACGCCGACGAACCAATACTGAAGTGGTGCAAGATCTGCTTTCCGCCAGAACCATCGCCATCAAGGGCAGCCGGCCCATTGTTCCACCAAAACTTCTCTCTCCTCTCCACATTCTATCTGCCTTCTCATGCCTCCTCAGTCTCGGCATTCTCATCGCCGCCATCTTTTGGCAAGATGGCACAGCCATTCTCGCCATCACGCTCGTCTCCTTTGTCTCCACCGTCATCGGCTATGCTTCCTCCTGGCGGCCGATCCTCATGCAGCGCCGCCACACTAACAAGGTGCCCAGCGGCGACGTCATGATCCGGACCCGCGAGGGGGCTTTCGTTTTGGTTCGCTGCTCTGAGGATGTAGCTCGCGAGCTCTACTCTGGCACAGAAGAGTGTGAGTACTATGTCGGCGAGAAGGTTTACAGGCTATGCATGGCGATTGGCACAATCCTTCTCATGTTTGGCGTCGTGCTCCTTGGCAACTGCACCTGGAACTCGCAGATTTTCATCGGAGGATCGTACATCATTCTCAACGGCCTGTACTGGGGACTTGGCATGCTGCCCCTAAAGTACTTTTGGGATCTTTCACGTTATTCCTGCAAAAACGTCACAAAGAAAGACAGCCAGAAGGCTCACGGTGTCACCAACGAAATGGACGAGCGCGAGGGATACCCCAGCTTCACACGCACCTTGTGGTACGCCATCCGCGAGACCAAGACCATAGGATGGGTCGAGCGTAGCGGTGCCGCGCCCGGAACACCCCAGTGGAAGCAGTGGCTAAACGAGGCGCTGGAGAATGCGAAGGCCGGGAATCGTGACTGGCCGGCCGTCAAGAGAAAGAATGAGATTATGTCTGATGTGACTGATCCGGCGGAGCAGAAGGCGCCGGTGGCTGAAGTGCCGGCTTTGCATTCAAACGCGGGACCTAACGGCTCTACATTTTGAAGAGGAGGAATTCTTTGAATGAAAATGATGATGGCATGATTTTATTTGATCAATCAGACTGCCCTTTCTTTGCTGTTTGAGTTTGGCATAGCGGTGAATTATATGCAAGAGCGTGGAATTACAAAAAGGGTTTTTGATTGGATATTTTACAGGATATATGACGATTTGATAGATACCACCTTATTATTGATAAGAATTCAAGTTTTGGGCATGGATGCAAGACATTTGTACAATTTGCATGCGTTCAGATTGAGCAAGCGAGAAGACTAAGCAGATTTTAATATTACACATTACCACACTTGAAACTCGTCTCCAGTAAGCAAGAAACCTCTAAATTATAAGAGCAAGTACATGTGTATATAAACGTGGAATAAGCGAAATAGTAGCAACTTTAGAAAGTCTAGGGAAAAACAAAAAACGACTTTTATAAAACGAAAAATGAAAAATGTGACAAAATGCCGCCCTAAACACCGGCTGTTGATGCAACCCCAGAAGCTAACCTGTCCACCTAGGATATTTTACGCACCATATACTGTATTTCTCTCTGCTTTCTCTCTATATTTTCTTCCTCTTCTTTTCCCCCAATCCTTCTACTTAGTCGTCAAAGTAGACGGCCTTCTTCTCCGTAATATCAATCACACCAGCGCGGAAGTTGCCCCTCTTCTTCTTGTTCTTCTCCTTGGTGAAACCCTTGCCCTTGGTGACAATGAGGTCCTCGTGCGCCCTCTGAGAGTAGCTCATAGACACGTACTCGTTGGAGGCGAACTTGGGATCCACCTTGATGTTCCTGTCGATACGAGAAAAGGGCTCGTTCTTCTTCTTCTCCTTCTTGAGGTCGTAGGGATTAGGGGGCAGGGGAGGGTTGGGCACAGAATCCATGGTGGCGGAGGATGAGGATGAGGAAGATTCCTTGGCCTCGGACTTGGTCTTGGTTACGCCATTGACCTTGGGCTTGTCCGAGTCGGAGTCGGAGGAGTCGGAGTCTGAATCAGAGTCTGAAGATGATGAGTCGGAATCAGAGTCGGGAAGGGGCACCTTAGCAGCCTCTTTGGCGTCAACTTCAGACTCGCTGTCGGAGCTGTCGTCAGAGCTGTCGTCTGAGCTGGAATCGTCATCTGAGCTGGAACTCTCATCCGAGGAGCTCTCCTCTGAGCTAGAAGACTCGCTCTCAGAGTCAGAGTCAGAGTCAGAGCTTGGGGTCGGCTTGGCCTCAACCTTTTGCTTCTTCGCTTGAGGCTTCTTGACTTGAGCCTTCTTTTCATCCTCAGAGTCTGAATCAGAGCTTGAGTCGGAGTCCGAATCAGACGAGCTGGAGTCGGAGCTGGAGTCAGAGCTCGAGCTGGGGGGAGCCTTGCGCTTCAGATTCTTCTTGCCCAAAGCAGGCTTCTCGTCCTCGCTCTCGCTCTCACTCTCGCTTTCACTTTCGCTGTCGCTGCTCTCGCTGGAGCTGGAGCTGTCTGAGCTGGAGCTGGAGCTGCTCGAGTCGTCCATGTTGACATCCCGGTCAGCGGGGGCCTTGGCCGACTTCTCCCAGGCCTTGAAGACGGTAACGAGAGTGTTTCCGCTGGTGTTTTCAGAAGCCTCGCCCCAATTCTTCTTTGATCGCTGCTTCTTGAAGGCGCTGAGGGCGCTGCTGAAGGAGTTGTCGGAGAGGAATTGCTCTACAAGATCGAGGAGTTGAGCAGGAGGCTGGGCGGAGGAAGAACCCTGAGCCTCTGCGCCCTTGTCGGCGGCAGGAGTTTTTGACTTGGCCATTTCGTCGTTGGAGGAATTGCTCGTGCTAGAAGAATTGCTCTTGTGGTCCTTGCCTTGAGAAGGATTGTTGTTGGTGTTGTTGGAAAAGAGCCAGGAAGGTGGTTTGGATCCGCTGGACATGTGAGAAGCAGATATTAAGAGGGAAAATAGCTCTTTGAGTAATCAAGCCTAATGATTGGCTCAATTGAGAGAGAATTGAAGGCAAGGCAAAAAGGAAATGCCAATGCTATTCTATCGCAATCGCTGAAACCTGAACAGTTGCTCAGATATGGATTCGAGTGTGCCCAAAAAAATTATTTAGCAGCGCATTAGCCGTTCTCCAAACTCGCAAAGGTTCAAGCCGCCAACTAGAAAAAAAAATTATTTCTGCCACGCGCCAGGAACAGGCGCCACGAATAAAGGACAAGGTACATCAGGGCGGTGAGAAGGAGGCTTATCGCTTATCGGAAAGTGGCAGAGCAGGATTAACTGAGGCGCCGGGCTCCGGCTTAGCGCGTGGCAGGGATGCTCGACGTTGGCGTGGGCAACGGCCTGCAGGTCCAGTGATGCAATTGGTTTGCCTTTGATATCAATTTAACCAGCCAGAAAGGCAACAAAGCCACCTTCCCCGCTAACATCAATCCTGCTGCCGTGGCCAGCTTTCGCTCTCTTGTTTTCTTTTTTGAATCCTTTTTTCTTTGGATCCGGAGCCTTTTCCTCCGTCTTTAGCTGTGTCCAGGAGCTCTCATACCCATCGATTTGCTTGAAAGGAGACGGTGATTTCGCTAAGCCTCGACAACGGACTGGATATTGGGTCTACACAACACTCGCCCGGGCACAAGGCGCTCTTATTCTCGGCCCAGGGGCTCTTCATAACCCTTTTTTATTCATCTATGCGACCTGGTCAATAGGCCTGCGGAGCTTACTCAACCCGAACGCGCAGAGCGATCCACCTCTCAAGCTCACCAGGCTCATCAGCCTCCATTTCCTTTGTCTATCATGAACTCTACCAAACGCAAGTTCAACGCCTTGCTCCAGGGACTGAGTAGTCCGCGCGCCAGCTTAGATCAAGAGTCTCCAGCAACCATGTTTGGGAACCGAACACCGAGCACAAAGGCTGTGGACTATGAGGCGCTGCTGCAGAAGCGTCGCCGTCTGGGCTTCCCAGAGGAAACCGCTCCACGCCTGGACAACCCCGTTTCTTCAGGTCTCACAAGCTTAGCCACCTCTATCAGGCGAACAGTGTCTGACGCCACGACTCCGAAAGTTCGGAGGGATGGCTCTGCGAGGTATTCTCCCGGTGACAGGGAGGAGCTGCTCAAGCGACTGGCGACGTTTCAAGAAATCACCGACTGGACGCCAAAGCCGGAAAGAGTCAACGAAGTGGAATGGGCCAAGAGGGGGTGGGTATGCCAGGGGAAGGAAAGGGTGCGATGCCTGCTGTGCCACAAGGAGCTGGTTGTGAAGCTGAAGAAGGAGGCTGGAGACCAGGAGACGGATGCATTGACAGCTGCCCAAGTTGGTAGGTTTTGGACGATTCTGATTTTTTCCAATGAATCAAGCTAACTCGACCGATTTAATAGAGGCTGCATTGGTTGACAAGTATGCCGAGCTGATTGTGAGCGCGCATCAGTCAGACTGCCTTTGGAAGAGGCGAGGATGTGAAGGTAAGATTATTGCGACAGCCTGATATCTTGGTCGCATTTTACTGACTTTTTCTGACAAGATTCATTACTTCGACTCTCATTCATGAGCTCAAAGGCTGTCATTGAAGCTCTTAAACAGCGATATGTGGAGCTTTGCGCACGAGAGCCTTTTATCCCATACGAATTCAATCTTCACCTCCCAGAAGAGATGATCTTGGATGATGTGGTTGACCAGCTCTCACCAGACTTTTTTACCCATGAAAAGTCTGACATAAATACTCCCAATCGGCCAGCGCTTGCTCTTGCACTGTTCGGCTGGCAGGGCTTAACTAATACCCGTATTGGCGCTGTTGCAAATACCGCGTCATGTCACACCTGCCAGCGACGACTGGGCCTGTGGATGTTCAAGAGCAAAGAGGTGGATTCAAGCGGCAAGGTGATTGTCCCCGCGCCGATGGATTATCTCGACCCCGAGCGGGAACATCGCTTTTTCTGTCCCTGGAAAAATGCGTCCGCACAGAGCAGGGGGCATACCACTCAAAGCAGAAACGAATCAGCCGATATGCCTGCATGGAAGATACTGTTGCAGACCATCAAGAACGAATCGGATCTTCGGATGGTGTATGAGGGTCGGGCCAGGTCGCCATCTAAGCTGACTGCCAAAGGCTCATCCAACCCTCTCAAAACGCCAACCCGACAAACCGGAGGCGGCCATGTCCCACAGATCTCTGTGGATTTGAGTGTTGATGGGGACGAGGATGAAGCTACACGCGATGCCAAAGACAAGGAGAGATGGGCGAGGTTGCGCAAAGTCAAGAGCTTGTTCGATACCAAGAAGCTGAGAAAATCTGTGAGCAGCCGCCCAGAAACAGCCGCATCCATCAAATCCAACAGGTCTATCAAGGGGGACTAAATGATCCGGGTTTCATTTGTTTTGGCTATTTGAATTATCTGCAGCGGTGGTATCCAATGTTATACGTCTTATCTTTTGGACGGGATTTCTTTTTCTCTTTTGTTCTTTTTTCAAAATTATCTTATTTAGTCCATCAATCCTCGCTACATCACCATACCTCCTCTTCACGGTACATATAGTCAATTGTACAAAGATATTAATACCCCTAAGCAACTTGTTGCGTATAATAATCATAGGTAGTCGGTTCATGTTGGCTTCCATTTAATGTCATCGAATGAAACCACTGGTCCGCCATAAGTGATTGTCTCATCCTTCTTCTTCACCTCTTTGTCTTGGAGATCGAAGCCTGCCATTTCCAAGATGCTCGTCCTGACGCCTCCTACGCCCCCTCCGCTCGCCAACTTGGGCATTCGATCCATTCCCGCGGCTGTGATGTATATGTCCGGATTCCAGCCTGATCCTTCTTTCCATGCGTTTCCTGCTGATCGTGATATCTTTCTAAGCTCTCCTCGCAGCACTGTAGCCATTTCGCTACACCGTTCTGTCCACGAGCCACCCCCTTTATCAGCTTTAGTCAAGACAACCAGCGTCCTGGTATTTGCCTCGGCCAGCGTCCTCAGCAGCCACTTATCCTGCTCCATCAGCTTCTTCTCGGACGATATGAGCACCACCGCCCCGCGCAGCATCTTCCTCGCCTTGATGTACTTCCACACGGCGTCTCCCCAGCTCGCCTGACTCTTGAATCCATACCCTGGCGTGTCCACCAAGACGAGACTATACCGAGGCAGTTTCTCACCCTGCTTCACATGGCCCTTTGGGATTTTGGGGAGGGGTCCCACGGCAAAGGCGTTCATGAGAGTAGTTTTGCCAGGGCGGGCGCTGACCCTGGCAGCATCGAGCTTACCGACGAGAGCGTTGAGAAAGGAGGATTTTCCGACATTGGAGGCGCCGAGGATGAGGATCTCCGGGATGTGCTCGTTTTTGGGGTGGTGGCGGAGGGATTCTGCGGAGTAGAGGAATTGGAAGCCTTGCTGGAAGAAGGCTGCTGCGGCTGAGATTTGGGTGTCTTGGGATTTTGTAGTTGTTGTTGTAAGGGGTGAGGCGTTGTTGCTGTGGCGGATGAGGGTGCTGGTGAAGAGGGCTTCTTTGTGAGGTTTTGTGTTGGGAGGGGCGGAGCGTTTGGGCTTGGGGGCGGTGTTTGTTGTTTGGATTGGATCTATGGATGGTTTTGGTGTATTTGTGGTGATGGTTGTCTCTTTGGGGGGTTGTTGCTGAGGCGGTGGTGTTGCTGGTGGATTTGGATGTTTTATGGAGTTGCTGTAAATCTCATCGCTGGTGGCTGCAACGACTGGGCTGCGAGATGATTTTGCGCTTGGACGGAGGCGAGGCCATCGTGGTAGGAATGTGCTGAAGCAGGCTTGAGGTATGCGAGAGTTTGAAATGTATTTTATGGTTTGTAGCTTTAATGGAGGCATTGTTGAGATGTTGTGTATGAGCGCTTGATTGTAAGAGCTGAGTTTGCAGCAATGAGATTTGGGGTTGATGTAAATACTGGGACCCCACTGTAAAATTGAGAGCCGATCACAGCTTGATTCAACAGTTGATTCAACTACCACTACCGGATTGACACAACGCAGGTGCTGGGATCAAAGATGCTAATAAATTGCAAAATTGCAAGTATGCTACTAGAAAAAATTTCATTTGGATTCGAATGTGAATTGAATTGTGAATTGTATTACGACTAGTACGTTATAATGGACTTTGATACTGAGAATACAGGGTACCTGATGCGCCACAGTCTGGCCACAGAAGACTGCACGCCTTACACAAGAGACTTTCTCGAGCTGACCCAGCGGGCTCTTTTAGCAAGTAAAAAGATGGTTGTGGTAAAAGCGCGATTCTGTGTTCAAAATTAGAGCATTGAGATGGTTTTCTCATTTCAGCCGCTGGTCACGATCTGATATCAACCTCTAGTAGCAAGTGCACATCTGCCAGTACAGTGTAATGAAAATAAGCACAGTGCATTAACCTGTACATCAAAATTCTCAAAATAGCCCATGAATCATACCATGCCATGTATTATTCATAACTCAACTCAACTCACGCAACAACCGACTCACTCAGCAACTCACACACCTATTCTCAATAAGGCTCTCGTATATCACACCCCAAACAACAAACCTCTATCCACAACCATCTCTCATAAAATACACCCCGCCATGGGCCTCGACCTGGACGCTCACGAGCAGCCCTCGGAGCAGATGAAAGCCGAGTGGAAGCACTTCTCGCGCCTCGACCAGTCCATTCTCCTCCAGGAGACGCCTCTGGACGATCCTCGTCTGCCCCTTGGCAAGAGCGGATTCATTCAAACGGGCAGCATCCCGCGCTCGACCATCGCAGAGGCGTATTCTCACCTTGGGCCTGAATATGCTGCTGTAGATGCGGGTGGCGCTGATGCCCCCATCTTATACCACCCTCTTCTTCCTGGTACGGCTCTCTCTCTCTATATACGAATCCAAGATTCTCTCACTCTCACTTCTGGCTTGCATCATGTCAACTCACAAACTCTTCTCCAGGCCTCCTCATCCTCCCCTCACTCGTCCCCCCAACCATCCAAACTCACCTCCTCAACACCATGATCCACCGCGATCTCAGCAATCCCATCCACCAGACAAACCTCCATCTCCACTACGACCTCCCCTACCCCTCTGAAACCCCCTCATCAGATGCTTCTTCTCCTCCTCCTCCCCCCAAATCCTTCTTCTCCCTCTCCCCAGAATCCCCCCCAACCTTCATCCCCAAAGACCCCGACGTCCACAAACCCCTTACCATCAAGCAAGCCCTCCAGCGACGTCTCCACTGGGTCACCCTCGGCGGCCAATACGACTGGACAAACCGCATCTACCCAGAAGCGCCACCTCCCTCCTTCCCTGCCGATCTGTCCAGCTTCTTAACGACTCTGTTCCCGGAAACTCTCGCCCAGGCTGCCATTGTCAACTTCTACACCCCTGGCGACACCATGATGATGCATCGAGACGTCAGCGAAGAGATTGACAAGGGCCTCGTCAGTCTGAGTTTCGGCTGCGAGTGTCTCTTCATGATTGCTCCCAGTCGCGGCGCCAACGAAAAGGAAGAGGAAGAGGAAGAGGAAGAACAAGAAAAAGCGGAAGAGGCAAATGGTCAAGACAAGGACAAGAAGAAATACCTTCTTCTGAGACTACGCTCTGGAGACGCCATCTACATGACCAACGAATCTCGCTACGCATGGCACGGCGTCCCCAAGGTTATGAAGGGGACATGTCCGGACTATTTGGCGGATTGGCCCGTAGTTGGCGAAAATGGCGAGTTTGAAGAGTGGAAGGGCTGGATGCAGAACAAGAGAATCAATCTGAATGTTAGACAAATGAGATAGAAGTTAGATTTTATTTCACACTATACAACATTGTGCATGACATCAGGAAATGTAGCTTGTTTAAAAAGATATATTGTGTATAAATATTTGTTAAAATTGTATATCAAAGCTTCAAAAATATTGCCCAAACGCCAAAAATCGCTCCCAGCGCAATTCTAAAAAAAGCCCAGAGCAATCGCTTCGATCCCAAAGACGTAATAACTAAAACCGCTAGAGTGGCACTCTCTGTGAAAAAAATGGAAAGGAAGGAAGAAGCCACAGAGAGTCATGAATATAAAATCGCTCAAGCAAAGCCAAATCCTTGGGCATTTTCCAGCGCCATCGCCAAACGCTGCCTCAACAAGTCCTTGTCCCTATACTCCGGCAAAAGTAATGTCCCATAACAAGTATACGCTGTAGGCAGACGACTTCCACTGCCCTCGCCCTCGCCGTTCCTCTGAACCACAAACTGCAGGTTGCGCATACCTCCGACGGGAACACGGTCCGACGCAGTCACAAACTCGAGAAGCTTGCGCTTCATCCTGTCATCATATCGCTTAACAATCGACCAAAAGTCTCTGATGGTGTGGTGAGATGCATCCCATCCGACGTAGCGAGTATACCGCCGGAGCTCAGAGATGTCAATCTCCTGAACACCTTCGACAACGGACTGCAGGATTTGAGGGCTCAGCAGAGATAGTGATTTGTCAGTCAGACAACTCTTGAATCCTCGCTCGAATGCTTCGTATTGCGGTCTGACCGACATATCAGTCAGATAGCGAATATAGTCGCTCACATACTGGTCGCGGTTATGACTCGTCACCAGCGGTGCCTCTTCATCGTCAATGGATTCTTCTGGTAAAACAATTCGCATCTTCCAATCGAGGTTCTGTGGCCACTGGATCATATCCTTGGTCATCTCTCGGGTTACGTTACCCCCTATATTGGGTACCGAAAACTCGTAGGTGCGCGCAAAAACATCCTCAACAGGGCCATTTGCTTCATTCCATTCCAGGAGACTCATCAGTCCACTGGCCAAGGCAGGCCATCCGTCTGCAATATGGTAAAGCTCTTCGACGGGCTCGCCTAGCAGTTTCCGGTACAGTGCCTTGGGGAATGTGACGGGAAGAGTGAGGCCATTGTACACTGCCAGGGATACGAGGACGCCCATAAGCTCAAACTTCCATTCTTCTACAACAGAGCCGGGGACGAACCAGGCCATGCGCGTCCGGTCATCGATTGCGAAAGCGCCGTACTTGGGATCCATGCACTCGGCAATTGCCATTCGAAAGAACTCTTGTTGCACACCACCCGAGTCAAATCCTTCCTCTCCGCTCAGCTCACCCAGATGAACCTTGAGAGGGCGTAAAAGCTCGCGCTTCTGTCGCCTCCAGAGCTGATCGAAAGCATCTCTCAGCACATTCTCTCGGCTAATATCCAGGATAAGGTACTTGGACGACGCCACTTTCAACATGTCTTGGAGCACAATTTTGTGGTGCGGGTTCGCAACAAGGCTCCCCGGGTCGACAATAGCGCTCATCCGCGTCTTGAGTGAGCTACTCTCCTCAAACATACGACTCATCTTGGCGAAATTGATAGACCGGAAAAACGTGATAAGGCACTCCGGGCTGAAGAGGTAAGGGTAGTCAAGTATATGGCCCCTATTCCTCTTTGAAGTCGATTCCGACCAAGATACTGGCATTTCCATAGAGTCTAAGCGTTCAGAAAAGTAGTCGGCGCGGAATTGAATATCGCCGAGTAAAAGTCTAGTTCTGTTTTGGTCTGTAGACTGTATTAGCATATATATATTTTATAGCGAGTGTGGTATAAAGTATTTGACTTACACATGGTGGAAATCAGAGACAGCGCCCCATAAAAGGCGCCATTATTTACAATCTCAGGATTCCCATCCCATTCTTGGTGCAGAACGGTCCTGGCCCAATCGAGGAGAAGGGTGGGCACGCGAGTCTCATGCAGCAGACGTTCGGCTTGTGTGAATTCTAGTACCCGAATCGGTCCTGAGCTGAGAAGGTCGAGCTGGTTGAGTAATGGCTGAAGGATATCCAGCTGACCAGCCTTATTTCTGCCGTCCATTCGCATCAAATTTGCCAGAGATCGACGAGCAGACACAGCGGAGAAGACGCGTCGTGCCAGTCTGACAGCAATGTCGTTTGAGAAAACATCTTCATACTCCAGACATATTGACTGTGGCTGTCTGGTAGAAAGACCATTCCCCCCCAAAACCAAACCGGTAGACCGTATGCGTGACATGTCGTACAGAGTCTTAGAATCCGAGACGAAGGGTGCCACAGCAACGAGAGCATGTAGACAGACTGACATGACACAACCGGCTTCAAAATCAGTCAGAGGCTTCCGGCTTCTCGGTAGTGCCCTTCCGGACCGGGGTTGTGAGATTTGAAGGGATTTTGGTGCCGTAAACAGAGACTCTGCTGCCATCCAAAGGCTGTGAAGGACAAGACTTGGTGCGGCCCGAGTCATTCGAAGCATGCAATAGAATAGTGTATGCGAATCGTAGAGTTTGCCGTCTTTAGAGAATGATCGAACAAGAGAGTGGGGATCGCTCAAAACGGTGAAAAGGGCCTGTTCATTGAAGGCTTTCCACTGACTTGCGGAGGTGGGATGAGATGTAGATTGCCGCCTGGTTAGCCTCTTTGACGGATTCTGTGGCTTGGGATAGGAGGCGTGAGATTCCAAGGGCCCGAAAAAATGGTTTTCGTTGGTTCTATCTTCTTGGAAAACATCGCAAATGAAGTCGACTAGCTCGACATTCAAGGTAGTTAGGGATTGGGGTAGCAGACATTTGGCAGATGATAATTCGACCTCCAGAATTGGCGATACAGGCCTCGGCTTAGATTGCGGGTTGACGTGTTCCTTTTTCATGGTGGGTGCAGTGTTGTTAGGCACTTCCTTTTCTTCAATCGTCTCCGTATCCGAGGAGCCTGATTCAACGTCGTGTATTTCATTGGTGGTGGTGGCGGTAGGGGTGGGAGCAGATACGTTCTCAAAGAATGCAGGCTTGGATGGCATTTCAGGAACGCCGCGAGTAACTATAGCAGGTGAGGTCTTGCCGGCACGGGCTAGCTTCTCGGGGTAGAAGCCATTCAGGCTCGGGGGTCGTGAGTTTGTCTTAGTTTCTTCGGTCCCAGCTGAAATGGCAACAGGTTCCATGCTCCTTCGGTTATTCGACTTGGTTGGAGAGGAGCGAAACGTCTTTTTGGAATTTCTCCTGGGCTTTGACGGCACATCTTTTGCCGGGGGCAGCGGTTCGACTACATCTTGACTCGACGTTCTCGAGGGCTTTGAAGTCTTGTTGTGTTTAGGCTGTGTATTTGGTGTAGGCTCGGCCCGGTGGACATGGGACTCGTCTGTTTTGGGGTCTGAAGGCTGTTCGTTGCTGGCTGAGTCAGATGCAGCGGCGGCAGAAGCAGCAGTTGTTTCCTCGTTAGCCTGTTGAGCAACGCCCAGCTCGGATATCTTCTTTGTCATGGCATCAATAGCCTGTGGTGTAAGCCATTCCAACATTTTGTAAGCGACAGTGCCGAACGTAGCCACTGCAAAAGATCTGTAGTCCTTTGGTACCGCCTTCTCCGAGACGCTGATATTTGAAGCCGGTATGGGGCCTGGTCGTGTGGTGGTTTCGTCATTCTTGGTTTCGTTAGACTGATTGTTCAAACGTTGTTTATCAAGCGATGATGAGCGAGATCTTGTTGTGGGAGACAAGGGCGGCTTAGAAGCAACGCCCACGCTTGGTTTCCTTCGCAGTGTCGTTTGGTTATCCGATGGCCTGCGGGCACCATGCTGAGATGGCGATGGTCGGGTGGAAAAGATGAGGCTGTTGACTGCAGGAGGGGTTTCTCTGGACGACGAGCCAAGATATGGACACAAGCCGGATTCGGGACTATCTTGGCTAGCAAGATACACGGCCAACGTCCTGGCGCTTGTTGGATTATATCTGCGGATGGGCGCCTTGCCTGCGAGTCGCTTTCGACATGTGAAGCAGGTGGCAGTCGAGCAATTCGGCGAACCGCAGCCATTTCTCAGTTGGAAGATGTACCTATTTATAGCAGAAAGACGGTATGTTAGTGAGCGGCTCCGGACACACGGCGACGCATGATACTATCACGGGGGATGACATACTTGTCGACGAGAGTCTGAAAGTCATGGCGGCGACTGGCTCGATGGATGGCATAGACGCGACGAGGATTCTCGACATCCTGGACATAGTCCCTCAGCTCGGCCGGTGCATCGGGAGGCAGGCGAGCGAATGGAGCCACCTGCCAGAGGCCGGCAAGCAGATCCAGCTCACCGATGGCATCGGAGGGGCTTCGGAGGCGGTGGGCTTCGGCGGCATGGCCGGGCTCGAGGCCCCTTGCTGAGGACGTCTTTTGCGCCGGCGCGCTCATGGCTGGACGATGTAGCCGCTTCGCTGGGGGGTTCATCAACTCAGCAACCCATGCTTTTAAGAAATGAAGAGATGGACAGCAGTCTGGCGATCACGGCGGAAACAGAGACGATGATGGAATACGAGGGGAATGCGCGTAGGTATGGGATGGCGAGGATTCGGCCGGTGGTGGCGGCGTGCTAGCTGGTGGAAACGGGTTGGAGATGACTGGAGCAAGGCTGAAAGTGACGACGGCACGGGTGGATGCTGGGGGCGGTACAACGAGGTGCTAGCACGCTCCCGGAGGCATCCGAGTACTGGTACTGCTGCTCTTGGTGGCGTGCTATCAGTGCTATCAGCAGACGGACAGCAGCAGATGTACCGGCTACCTACGGGTCAGTGCTCCTTGGTACTAAAGTAGGAGGCCGTGTAGGTATACGCCTAGCAGAGCGTCTCATAGGTTATTACGAGCTGTAACTGTAGCGCGTTAGGCTCCTTTGTTTGCCGCCGGGAGTGCCGCGTATCAGTACATGTCTCTGCATGCAGTGCTGCTACTGGCAGCGAGAGGCGCTATTAGTCTATTGGGCTGCCAGAAGCATTTCTAGACCTCAGCTTGCTCGCCACTGGCTGTTAGTGGCAGGCAGCTGAAAAGAAGAGGTACCAGGCAACAAGTTGAAGTCTTCTTAATCTCAGCCGTCTAGGTCTACTACATACCGTAGTACTTACCATGACTCAACAGTGCCATCTGTACATCTGTATGCTTGGCGGCTCTCCGGCAGATGCTTGGCGGCGTCCAAGCGGATGGTACTTTGGAGGTGGCGCCCCCATGGCATGTTCCGCAAGTCACTCTCGCTAGCAGCGCAAAAAGATGCAGGGCTCGACCCACCTTCTGCAAGTGCTCGCTCGATAATACGTCAGAAACACCCCGCCACTCAAAAACTTCCACCAGAATTAATAATTCTTCGTCGCATTGCCAGAATCGAGAAAGAGTCACGCACTCTTTGGATCTGCACGGCTGCGTTCGGCTCCAAGCCCTGCTTTATCTTTATATTGGGCTTAATCTCCCAGTATAGATTACAGATCAACTTTCTCTTCTTCTCGTCAAACTACTGCGACTGGCCCTTATCCAAACTCGCCGCATTTTTTTTTTTCTTGCGCCGTCCATCATGGCGAGCGTCCAATCCGCCCTGCCCGTGGCGCAAGCCGCCCCGAGTACGCACCCTTACACGTGCAACTCTTGCCAGGTCGCCTACCGAAATATCGATCTTCAAAAGACTCACATGAAGAGTGACTGGCAGTGAGTGCAAACCCAGCCCTGGAGACCCTTGTGTCTGCTTTGTCAATTTTCACGGCCCGTCTCTAACTTGATTTTTTAGCCGATACAACTTGAAGCGACGAGTTGCCTCTCTGCCTCCCATCACCGCTGAAGTCTTCACCGAAAAGGTTCTCCAGGCTCGTGCTGAGACCTCTGCCGAAGCTGACAAGGCCCTGTTTGAACGTGCCTGCGAGCCATGCGGCAAGACGTACTACAGCGAAAACGCCTACCGAAACCACTTGTTGAGCCAGAAGCACAAGCAAAACGAAGCCAACCCACCCAAGAAGCACGATGACGAAACAACCTCTGTCATTAGCTCAACCTTTTCTCTCGGAGAGCCGGCTCCTGATGCTGATGAGGATGTCGACTCTGACGCCGAGCATGAGTTCAACAAGGTGATTGAGGGTCTCCAAAAGGCAAAGGTTTCTGAGCAGCGACCATCGCCTGTAAAGAGACCCCTCAACCCTCACACTGCTCCGGAGAGCGAAACCACTGGCACCGAATCCTCTTCCACTCCTGTACAGTCCTCAACTGATCGAGTGTGGACCCTGAATACATGCGTATTTTGCAACCACGAGTCTTCATCGCCTGATGTAAATGCTACCCATATGGAACGCTCACACGGAATGTTTATTCCCGAAAGGCCATATCTGGTGGATCTGGAGGGTCTTATCGAATACCTGCAGAAGAGGGTTGGCGAGGACCACGAGTGTCTCAGCTGCGGCAGGTTCAAGAGCAACATCTTTGCTGTGCAGACACATATGAGAGACAAGGGTCACTGCAAGATCCCCTACTCTACAGAATATGATCAACTCGCTATTGGTGATTACTACGACTTCAGGAGTACCTATTCAGATGGAGAGGATGACGATGAGTCAGAAACAACTGAAGATGGTAATGGTGGAGCCAAGCTGGGCGCACGCCGGGAGGCCAAGGCTACCGGACCCGACGGTGAAGAGCTGGAAGACGGAGATGATGCAGACGGATGGGAGACTGACAGCTCAGGCTCTGATCTCGACGAGGATGAATCCGCAGACGGCCCCACTCCCAAGCGGTCAAGTAAAAACTCCAAGGCGCATAAGCATACTACTCCGGCTTACTTTGATGAGTACGAGCTTCATCTGCCGTCAGGTAAAGCCGTTGGTCACCGTTCATTGAACAAATACTACCGCCAGAACTTATACAACCACCCATCAGAGGAGGAGCGAGCAGAGCAGCTGCTCATTGAGGGAGCACGAAATGAGGACGGAGTCGAGCCCAACAGCGAGAACCAGGTCGCCGTCATCAAGAACCGAAGACGTGAGATGGCACCTCGCGGTGCTATTGGCATGGCTGGTGTTTCGGATGAGAAGAAGCGGGTGGCTCGCAAGGATGAGCAGCGCAACCGAGACCTGAACATGTACCGGGCGAGGAAGACGGAGTACGCATATGGTAAGAAGTTGAACAACCAAAAGCACTTCTACTACCGCGACATGAACGGTGGTTAGTGGTGAGGCGCTCGATAGTTGAATATGAGTTATGTTGTGACGAAATTTACGTATCCTGGTTGCTTCTATTAATCTCAAGTACGTACCTACTTGTGTGATGTGTGATGACTGCTTGTGCTTCTGCTTCAAGCACTTTCATGATACCCTAGAAACGGTTCCACTATAATGTGGCAAGGGTAGCGACGAATGAGGTGCCAGGCTCCGAAATCCTTGCAAGTAAGTAAGCTTGGAAAACAACTCTGCTCCTGTAATTTGGGATTTCACGTGTTTTTCAAGTCTTTGTGTAAATTTAGGTGGCTGTAGTAGTCGCCATCGTATTTCAATCGCTTCAACCTAGTGAAGAAGTGAGTTTGCCTCGCTGCCAAAAATGAGTCTGCTTATATACTAGCGGTATGTCTATTATTCATCCTATGCATTTTTATCCTCTTACTCCGTAGCTAAAGATGGAAATTGGCGAGGGGCTTGGCCGCCCCATCCTGGATCACATCCGAATGCTTACTTTTCGGAACAAGCTATCCATGAGGCCAGTAGCATGGGAGGGCCAGCCAATACAGAGAAGCCCAAGCCCATGCCCATGCCAGAGGACCGGAGGGCAGCCGATCATCTGTCGTTGACTGGCTGCTGGGTGTCGGTTGCTGGGCGGGATGCTTGGCTTCCGCAAGGAACCACTCTGTATTACCAAGATGTATTTATAGATAGACTGCGTGGAGCTTGCGGGGAGTTGACGGAGACGGTTACTAGGTACCGTTGTCGCTGGTCTATCAGTCATCAATGTTATGCGGTCTAATATCCAGCGATGACAGGTATGAACTGAAACAATACACAACAGACGAGGCCGAAGAGCAAAGAAACAAAACTGTTGATGCAAACGAAGGATCGAGGGAAAAGAGGGGAGAAAGGCTGCCAAACTTGTTTTCGTCTGTCGTGCTTCCCGCTGTTGGTTGCAAGACAGAAAAGAAGTGCCACTAACTGGGCTGTTGTTGATGCTAAATTTGGGACACTCCCCTTTTTTCCCCTTAGTGCGTCTCTCCGCGTCTTTCTAGCGTTCAACTGTCATTGTATCTCTCAGACTTTAGCTCGTGGGAGTGGTACTTGTGAGCCTGCGCCCTGTCGGGCTGCGGCTGATGATCCCTGCGCCTGTTTTTTTTTTTTTTTTTTCCTTTGAGGTGTTCTCGCCCACGCTTACAAGTGCTCTACAAAGTGCTTATCCGTGTTCCAAGGTTACTCCCACCAGCAGTACAGTAGTATTACTAGGTACTGCATAGCACCGTAACACACACTAGACACCGGAGAAGAAGTAGCAGGGACTTGGAGCAAAAGAGAGTGGAGTTTAGCGCTCTGCTGCTCATTTGCTTTAGCCCCTCGGAGCTCTATCCAGCCGCGGCGCGTGATTGGCAAGGCAAGGCGAAGAAGCCATCACGGATCCAGGGCTGGTTCGATTTCCATGGCCCAGCCACATGCGTGCTGGTGGGACGTTCGTCATACATCAGTGAGCAAAAGTACGGGTAGGCATGAGAAAATAGCACCTGGCTCCGGGGGGGAGGGCTGGGCTCGAAGACTTGGACTGCCCAGGTGGTCGTTTGGGCGCTGGGAGCTGCCCTAGTGCTGGGGATGCATGCTCGGACATAATAATAGTAGTAGTAGCAGTAGCTTCATGCTAATGGTGCGAGACCCAAGGCACGAGCAGATCCGTTTCTGGCTCTTGGTTTTGCATTTCTTATCCGCTGGCCCCTGCTGCGGCTCTGTTTTCGTTTGGGAGCTGTCTTACTCTTCACTTACTCACTCTCGTCTCTCGTCTCTAGCCTCTCATCTCTCATCTCTCATCTCTCATCTCTTCCAATCCTACCCAGCTCTATCCCCCAATCTCTTCACCTTTCCTGGCTCCATCGGCGATACCACCCTCTCTATACGTACTTGGCAATAAAACGGCTCCGAATCTGCAGCTGGCCGACTTGTGCGACCGCTTCTTGCATGCTCGGTACCTGGCCAGCGAAACAACACGACCAACGCCCAATCCGCTGCTCTCGCTGATAATTCAGACAATTCCTCCGCCTGCTCCTCCCTTTCTCCTGCGCGCATTGTTTTCCTTGTTGGACCGATACGAACCGTAAAGGGTGTATGCAGAAAAGGGAAATTGGAGGACATACGCAGCAGGCATTGATAAATACTACGCCAAACCAACAGCAACATTATCGTGCATCCAGACAACGAAGAGATACGACAAGGGTGGTGCTAATCCGCAAGCACATCAAAACAACACAGCGCAGACACAACACAGCAACAGAAGAAAAGACTGCGCAATAATCACAAAGGAGAAAAAAAGAAAGGAAAAGGTCATTTGAAAGAGCAAAAGAGATATACAAGAAGACGCCAAGCCACCGCAGCAGCAATGGCTCGCCGACGCTGGTGGGCTTCCACGCCTCTCCTCATCGTCTCTCTCCTCACTCCAGTTACCGTCGCCACCGTCTTCCCCAACTTCTCCTTCTACCCGATCAACTCGCAGCCATGTTTGCGACAGGCCGGCGACACATCTCGTTGTAGTGGCGCAACCGTAGCAGAGCTCAACGAGTGTCTATGCAGCAACACGAACAACTACGTCATCTTGGCAGCCCGGTGCGTTGGCTATTATGACCCCGGAGATACGGTGCTGGTGTATGAGACGATGGTGTCTGCATGCGCGTCGTCCAACACGCCGCTGGTGATTGCGCCGAACTCGTTTTACGCGGCGGCCAGGGGGGAGCCCTCGACGACGACGACGACGACGACGACGACAGCAGCTCCGACTTCGACTGCGGCGGCGACGACGACAACAGCTCCGACTTCGACCGCGGCGACGACGACAACTGATGCCACGACAACGAGTATAACCACGAGCTCAAGCTCAAGCACAGCCTCTGCTATGCCCGCCGGGACTCTCACAACGGGAGCCACCATTGGCATCGCCCTCGGCGCGTCCTTTGGCGGCGTCGGCGCCATCGCCGGCCTCGTCTACTTCCTTCTGCGAAGATCCAAGCAGCAGGGCGAGGAGTTCCACCCGATGTTGCCCCACGGCGAGGACGGCCGCCAAAAGCCGCTGGCCATGTCGGCAAACGAGGCCATGCTGCAGCCAACGCCCTCAACAGGGACGGCAAGCTTCTCGTCAGAAGCGAAGCACCCGTCGTGGGTGTCGCCGCTGCAGAGCCCCAATACGTACCGCTACTCGGCGGCGGCGTATGATCCGAACCAGGGAGTGTACCAGGGGCCGTATGCGCCGCCGGGTCCAATCGTGGAACTACCGCCCGATAATACTCATAATCGTAATCGTACGGAGGGCATGGTGTTTGAGATGGATGCACAACACATGCATACGATGCCGGCTGAGGTGCCGGGAGATGTTCCGTCTATGCCACGGCCAGGGGGGAGGTGACTGCAGTGAAGACGATGAGCTGAAAAAAAAGAAAGGAATGGCCTTTGCTTAATATAATTTAATTCTTTTCTCTGATCTGTATTTTGCCGGTTTACCTCCATCTTAGCTTGGAGTCATGATTGCTGGATTGAATCGGATAGCGTTTTTTTTTTTTTGTTCCATCCGCGAGGGAGGGTCTTTTTATCATTTTATCCTGGGGGAATACCCGGCCGATACAAAACGAGCTGGAGGCGTTTTGTATTTCATCAATTCATACCTTTATTTCGTTGGATATATCAATGATTAATGCATTGCATTGCATGGGATTAGCCTGGTTAGGTCTTGATTTTACAATGGTTTGATAGAAGTGAAATAAGAATATAAAAAAAAATCCTAAATAAAAGTACCGATTGACGCACTGAGACAATCTACTTCTTGGCAGACACCCGTAGGGCTGCGGATCTCGCGGGGCTGGTGAGATGGGCAAGGTTCGCTGGAGAAGCTTGTAAGGAGCCGATGATGGAAATACTGTGTTGACTATAGTACATGTAATCCTGTACGTATTATCAGTAAGCTTTAGAGCCCGAAGCTGGGGAAACTTGGAATTAAGACAAAAGGAATATGGTGATGTCTAAGCATCTTATCGGCAGAAGTCAATCTTGGGCGCCAAGATTCTATACTAGATAGGGACATGTGTACTTTATGACAAGTACCCTTTAACACGCAATTGACTTGTTCCCACAAACTGCATTGTCTTGTAAAGCAGACTACCAATACAGTATGTCGGATATAACTACTCCGTACCTTGTCAATAATGCAATAACCATCGGCATTCGCGTTATCAAAGGGCCCTTATCGGGCTCTACTTTTTTTTTAGCATGTGCTTGTCCGTCGGGCAGATTTATTGCGTAGAGCTCCGGAGCTCTGCATGCAATCCCCCCCGCATTTGAATCCCGTCCCTTCTTGCATCTCTGCTATCTCATCTCATTTTTACCATCTTATTGCCATTGAGTGGTTTGACGAGATGGCTCCGGAACAGAAATACGTCCTCATTACAGGGTATGTGTCTGGCAACATGATTGATCTTGGGAGTTTGTGCCTAATATGCGCCATGATGTAGCTGCTCACCCGGCGGCATTGGCAGTGCGTTGGCTCGAGAGTTCCACCGGAGGGGTAAGTCGTATAACAACTTCAAGTTCAGCAAATACCAATTGCAGCACATCACTGACTGGAGATCCTTGCTAACGTGCTTCTGTAGGGCTTCATGTCATTGCTACGGCTCGCAACCCAGATGTGCTCAAGGAGCTGGAATCCCTGGGCATGAGCGCCGTCCAGCTGGATGTCACCAACCAAGACAGCATCAACCGGGCCAAGCACGACGTTGCCCAGATCACCGGTGGCCGCCTGGATATTCTCGTCAACAATGCGTGCGTATTTGTGTCTTATATCTGCTCAACAGTCTCATGTCTTCATGTGCGCATGTGCTAACGAGTGAGCGGCTTATAGCGGCCGCACTCACACCATCCCGGCCCTCGACATCGAGATAGACGATGTCCGCCAGACCTATGAGACCAACGTCTTTGGCCCCATGTTCACCGTCCAGGCCTTTGCCGACCAGCTCATCGCCGCGCGGGGCCTCATCATCAACATCTCCTCCACCAGCGCCGTCAGCTCTTACATCTTCGGCTCCGTCTACGCCTCGACCAAGGCCGCCATCAACAGCTGGTCTCGCATCCTGCGCCTCGAGCTGCAGCCCTTCAACGTTCGTGTCATGGTCGCCATGACCGGCACCATCAAGTCCCAAATCGCTAGCCACGTCCACCGCTCGCTGCCGACCACGTCGCTGTATAGGCCGGTGGACGACTACTTCCAGAGGCGCCTGGTCTTCAGCCAGAACAATGCCACGATGCCAACCGATATCTATGCCAGGAAGCTGGTGACTGCCGCGCTCAAGGGAGAGGGCTGGCTCGGAGGACTCATCGGAGGGACGCCGGACTGGTTCTGGGCGGGAGGATTGTCGGGCAGGGTGTGGCTGCTTACTCTGGTTCCCAATTCATGGGCAGAGTGGGCATTTGGTGTCTTTTTTGGAATTGCCAATCTGAAGAAGCGTCTTACCGAGGCACGGTTGAAGCAGGCTTAGACTTGGCAGGGAGAAAGGAAGATGGTAGTATTCAGCAACAGGGCTTCAATTGGAGTATTGGAGGGCCAATGTTGGTTGCGAAGATGGTACTAGTTTCAAAGCATCTCTTTAATCTAATCTACGCTCCAAGTATTGAATCTGGTGGAATTTCAGTCATACGTTGTGTTATAATATGTCAAGTCTTTTTCTCGTATCAAGTGGCGCTTGTCAACCTTAAAATCGCTGCTCTTGTACATTGCTCTGCGATATGTGCGGCGAGCATATGCTAAACTCTCCACAGCGAAATGCAATGACTGATGAAATCTTTTATTGAGAAATTGATATCCAAAGTTATAGCGAGTATAATAGATACGAGATACCTCCTTAATGTTCGCGATAAACGATCGCGGCTAGGCAGCATCCCACTAGCTGCGGCTGAGGCATCAGCACCGCCTCATTGACACCAGAAGCTGTGTGCGCCTGCGGAAGAGCCTCAGGCTATCATGGATTAATATTCATCTTTCTTGTATAGGAAATTTCGGGACTGAGTCAACGATGCCGCTCTCTGTATCGGAGCGGCGTGACTCAGTGGAGGCGCCTGGGAGTCACCTCCCGCGAATAAGCTTTAATTCTTGTTTACTTACATCTATATGAGATGACATACTCAGGTATATATACTTGTGTTTGGCCGCAATGGACCAGCTGAAGCATCTTGTCTCTCTTCCAATATCATCGTCTTGACTCCATCACATCTTGGCCATTGGTCCTCTTTACAATGGCGCAGGTAGCATCAACTGATGCGGCCCGCGGGTCGTTCGATCTCTTGCTCCTCACCGATGCCACCGCATCAATGGGGAATTTCTTGGCGGCATTGAACCGCTCGTTGCCTGAGATTATCAGCATATCTGCACTTACAGGATGTTTCGAGCGGATAGGAGTGCTCGCTTATCGTGACTATTGCGATACTCCGCTCACCGAGTTCTCAGGCTGGTGCTCGCCATCGGGCAACTATCAGAGCTCGGATCTTGTATCACAGGATGCCGTGCTAGAGATGGCACGCAAAATCGCGCCAATTGGAGGCGGTGACTGGCCAGAGGCTGCAAAGACAGGCCTTGCAAAGGCATATACTGTCATGAGGCCAGAGGCAACGACAATCATCTTGCTATACGCAGATGCCCCCCCTCACTTCAAAGAGACAGGTGACGACAACTGGCGTATGGAAAAGGTGGCGCTCAACGGCAAGGCCAAGTTTGGAGACAGTGGAAAGCTGTTTATAGACTGGACGTCGGCCGCAAAAACCTTTGCCACTGGACCCAAGAAGGCCGTTGTCTTCAGCGTTATCCAGCAGATCAGTGTCAATGCATGCTCGCCCTTTATATATCTATCTACAGTCACAGGAGGAAACTTGTTTGAGATTTCGGACATGGCCTCTGACAAGATCTCTCAATTAACCATTGGTCTTTTGCTTACGTGGATGAGGTTGGGCAAGACAGCCACCGACACAGAGGCCAAACTGGGACACCTGACACGATACAGATCCCATACTGATATATTGACGGCTAATAACGAGGAAGATCCAGTGCTGCGGAAATATATCGCCAAAGGTCACTTTTCGCGGAGTCCAATTGTTGTCGAGTGCGAAAAGAACGTCCAGAGTGAGGCTATGAAGCTCCTCGAATTGCCAAGCCTCGTCAAGGCACGCGGTCCAAAGGTTGAGAGCTTCGCCGAAAAGTATAACAACGATCCAGCCTACAAGTCCATGGCTTTTCGACAGCTTCGACTTATTATTGAGACTAATGTGTCGGCAATATCGCTAAACCCTATATTCGGGAGCCTATGGCGAGCTGCCTGCAATGACAGGCTACACCCCGGAAGAGACGAGCTTATTAACCTATTCAGCCTTGAAGTAGACAGAATCTCAGACACGAATGAGAAGGCGCGTATGAAGGCTTGGCTTGCCGAGTCTTACAACTACGTTGATGAGATTAACGATATAATCAAGGCTGTTGCTCGTGAAGATCGCTTTCCCATGCTGTTCCTGGACCCTACAGCAGACTTTGGGTTCGCGGAAGAAGCCGATGGAGATGGGCGACGGTTGCAGGATTTCACTCGAGCCGAGTTGCTTGAAATTGGAAGATCATGCGACTACAAGATTCTCCGGCGTTTGGGCAAGGTGTTGACCCGTCTGACTTTTGTTGGCTCCAAGGAGGAGCTTCCCCATCACATCAAAACAATGGATCGCAAGGTATCTGTGCCTTGTGTGCCTCTAGCTCTTGCAAAGGAACAATATGGCCGAGAGTTTTGGAAGATACTCTTGCATGCTGTTCTCCCGGGGACAAAGCTGGGTGCTCGCCCTGCCTCACTGCTTGCTGCACTTGCTCTTCGTATGGGTATTGTGCCGCTGCGCGATGTGGCTGACCAGGCACTTATCGTGTTTAGTGCCAACTGGAATAAGTTGGATGTTCCTGAAACATGGAACATGGGATGCCTCAACCTCTTGCTGGACGCCGACAAGGACTACGAGAAGAGAGTTGCCGAAGGTGTTACTACCAGGTCTTCGGACGAGGCTAGAATTCTTTCAGCCAAGGATCGCGATACTTTCAAGGCTCTGGTGGATTACAAGACGCTAGAGCTAAACTTGGATACTGCTCTCGAGGCACAAATCACCTGGACGCCAGAGAAGACCAAGGTAGCCCTGGGTCCGCTCGTCATTTGCAAGAAGTGCAAGTTCCCCCGTTCTGTTACAATAATGGCTCCAAGGGGCGTCTGCGGCTTGTGTGATATTGAAACTCTGGGCTGCTCCTGCTCAGCCTGCACCATCGTGGAAGGCCATGAAGAGCGCAAGAAGGTCAATGTCTCCACGGATCAGACAGAGCAATCAGAAGCATACTGGGTCGAATGCGGACAGACCTCGTGCAGAGCTCAGTACGTGGTTTATAACCAAAATGAACTGCGCGTACGCCCCAAATGCTATTACTGCCGACACGCTATTCACAACTCCAAGAGTGCAAAAGAAGGTGTCCGACAAGATATCGGACGGGCACCAACGGTCGAATGTTCGAAATGCCTGGGTCGAATCATTTGGCCAGAGGAATATCGACCTGATGAACTCGACATGGCGGCCTACCAGTGTCCTGCATGCGTTGCTGGTAAAAAGACAATTGTTGGAGAGGAGACTACTGCACGGAAGTTGAGCAGTGAGAATAGCTGGGACTGGCTTCTCAAGAACGAGGACAAGACGATCAAAGACCCTTTCAACGGCCGGACAGTCTTCTATATCGCTTCCAACAGCAATCTCGACGACCTGGATACCAAGGTAGAGATTCTTCCTTCGGCCAACCAGGATGGCTTCACCATCCGTGGGAAGCAAGTGCGCAATCCCGACGAAATCAAAGCATCTCTCTTGAAGTGGGTGAGTTCGCGAAGAACCGAATCGGCCACTTGCAGCCTCTGCTTCTCCAACATCCGGAAGAACGATGCTCTCCCTGCTTGCGGGCGCTCTGGCTGCCATCAGCTCATCTGCGGTAGCTGTCGCGACAGCTGGTACGGCATCAACTCTCCTGGTAAAATCCTCAACATCCCCGCCCTACACTGTCCCTTTTGCCGTAGACGTCCTGCCCCCAAGGCCATTAGCAAGTATCGCCTGCACCAGATTGGCAGTCTTCGCGCCGCCATGGATGATGCCGGCTCGTGGATCTACGCCTGGTGTAAGCAGTGCGGCTTTGCCAAGCAGTACGTGGAGAGGGTATGTGCTGCCGGAGCTCCCGCTGAGTTGGTTGATTGGACGTGTGAAGGGTGCAAGCCTGATTTGATCGTGGGGAACAAGCGTATTCCACAGTGCCCTGGCTGCGGTGTACTAACTGAGAAGATGTATGGGTGCGACCATATCACTTGTCCTTGTGGCACCCACTGGTGCTACTCATGTGGCCAAGAGAGCTCGCAGTCCCAGATTTACATCCATATGGAACAGGAGCATGGAGGGCTTGATTGGGGAGGTGTGACGGACGATGAGTATGAGGATTGAAAGTATGAATCCGGTATCAGTTGGGGATGCTTGTTTTTATTGATGCATGTATAGCGAAGATGTACCTTTTTACGTTGGCCTAGGCGACTTATTGAATCAACATGACATTGCTTCCATTCTAATCTATACTATAATTCAAATAATGGCTGTGACTCGCAACTAGATACTATATTCAAAAGCGATGATGGCTCTTGAATTGTTTCAATGTATGGAATCATTTGACAAATTACGTGTATTGGCGTCCATTTTAGGCAACATGGAGCTCTTAGTGGCGGGTACCTGTACATTGTCTCCCCACTGTACGTACATCCCAGGAATGCGGATCGTAAGCTGATGTGTCACTGTTTCAGCTCTGCTTCGCCTCACATGCTTTTGGGCGACGGGGCTGCCCAACTCTCATGCCACTCTTTCCACCATGCAAAACCCAGAGAGATGAGCTTTGAAGCTTCATTTTAGCGACAGTGATTTATCTTGAATTCGCACCGCACACACCAATCCGGGCAACCAAACCGCCTATACAGCAACCAGCTTCCAAGCGTTCCGGCAGCAGCTCGACCGTGTTTACGTCAGAGTCCCCACGCCATGTCTCGATTCTCTCGCTACGACGCCGACGAGGAGCGCCTCCCCGAGGGCATGACCCGCGTCGGATACGATGCCGACACCCAGGTCTATACTTTTCAGGATTCCGACGGCAGCTACTGGGAGTCGGCGCCGGGTTCTCAATACGGGCGCCTGACGAGAGTCGGATCCGGCCCAGCCGACCATGGCGACGACGACGGCGACGGCGACTCGGATCCGTTCCTTGCGGGCCAGGCGCCGGCGCAGAAGGTTTCGTGGCGGCATGACATGATGCCTTTGTTGAATTTTGGAGTCTTGGTGGGCTTGTCTTTGCTTGTTCTGTTTTGGTTCATTGGGCGCAAGCCGCCGGGGGAGAAGCTGGAGGTTGTTACGTGTGAGCACAGCGTGATGATTAAGGAGAATGATAATTGCTGGGACATTGCGCAGGCGAATAACATGTCTGTTGATGAGATACTGGGTTTGAACGAAGGCTTGAATTGTGCCAAGCTTACAATCGGGCATACTATCTGCCTGCAGCGGGAACCGGATGACGACTTGAAGGATACGGTATCGTGAGGTCGTTGTGGGTTCCGGATATTGATATACACGCTCAGACACGACTTGGCCTTGACATTTTCTTCACTCTCCGTCTCCACCATAATCCTCATATGAAACGAAACGACACATTCTCTAGCATAACTGCGGTTGGCAAGCGAGGAGGCAAGACTGTATGCATGCAAGACTCTCCCTCAGATTAGATGTGAAAGCTGTACCGCTGAAAGTGATTGATGTTACCTACTGAAACTAGTATACTTGAATTTTATGTAGCTCCGCGTCGTATTCTGGTTTATACACTTTGGTTGTTCTTTATCGCATTGCACAATGCTACGGAAGATATTTGTAGTTGAGAGTCCCTTGAGAGATGAAGCTTAATGTGCCTCTTGATGGGGGCCTGAAATAATCAACAGACTCACAGCTAGGATCACCAAAACACTGGACAATCTAATGCAGTTTTCACCTCTCTACTATTTACGATACAACTCGCTGTGATGGATCTCAAGACGTCTAATGTTACTGAGACGTCGTTATCAACAAATCTTCAAAAAAGAATGAGAGGAACCTCGCTATCCGCTAAAGACCAAAACATGCTGACATTCAGGTGAATGAGATCTGCAATTCATCTGGCGTTCCTGGTGTTTCTATCCGAGTCACCCACAACATTGACGTGACCCATACTTATAACTTTGAGTACAGAAATATGGAAAAGCAACTTACCAACACTTCTGATGCCGTAAATGGTATCGGTTCAGCTACGAAATCTTTCATCGTTGCTGGAATTGCTAGGTTCCTTGAGGACGAAAAGCTAACCTGGGGCACTCTTGTACGAGATATTCTCCTTGAGTTTGAGCAAGAAGATGCCAACATGATTGAGACGCTCACCATCATCAATATACTGTCCCATCAAAGCGGACTAGCTGGATCTGGAGACGTGAAATTAGCTTTTCGGGGCGACAGTGAAATGTGGTTACCAAAAAAGAATCTGTTTTCCATTGTAAGACAGTTAAGCAATTATTCCCAATTCGAATGAATTGGAGCTATCTTGTCTCGGTACGCTTCAAAGGGAGCAATTATCGAGAAATCACCAATAAGAGCATCAGCAGCTTCATATGATGCGACTTTTGAGCCTCTGAATAGAACAATGTTCGATCCTAATTGACAACGTAGCCTTGTGACGACCAATCTAACAGTAGTCTAGGTCAAAATTATTGAAGCGAATCGTGGTAAAAAATATGAATGTAGTTTAGAATCTTGGCGCGACA
Source organism: Trichoderma hamatum GD12 (assembly GCA_000331835.2). Lineage (NCBI taxonomy): Eukaryota > Fungi > Ascomycota > Sordariomycetes > Hypocreales > Hypocreaceae > Trichoderma > Trichoderma hamatum. The sequence continues at coordinate 38,137 of ANCB02000274.1, forward strand.
TACGGATACGACACTGTTAATATCGGCGTCACCTAAACGAAGTGGGAACGAGCATTGTGTCTCCGAATGAGAGGCCCCACAAGGTGAGTGAGAGTACGATATACGAAGCTCTATCCCATCTCGTTCATCGTGCCCACCCATCTTGTGGGTCCTCTCTCAGGACACACTCGTTCAAGTTGTTAAACGAAGATCAAGACCTACTAACCGAGTTCAACACCCCGAAGCATGGACGCTACAGCAAGGTAAACCTACGACTCCATTACCATCTATTTAAAGAACTTGAGAAATTAGAAAGCGGGGTGCGGGAAAGGATTTCTTGTCCATTAGATACGATGTAGCATAATCTGAATTAGTAACCGCTCCCTCAGCCTCCCTGGATGGAAGTCTAGGACAACATACAAATACCCGATCATGCAGTGAAATCTATCAGCACCAGCAAGATCCTCTAACTGCGTTACCCAAAACCACAATGGACCCGATTAAATTTCTTTCAACTCGAAAAGATGATAGTGAAGAGTTTAAACTCTATCATTACGATCCTACTGTCGCAGGCGCCGCCGTCATGCTGGTATTATTTCTCGGCACTACTGCGCTACACTTCTGGCAGCTGATACGGACACGATGTTGGTTCCTTATCCCACTAGCGACTGGCGGTATTTGTGAGTTTAGCCACGTATTCCAATCTCGATTTGACAACTTCTTACAATGTGACTTTGACCCTCAAGTTGAAGTAATCGGTTACGCAATGCGTTGCAAATCTGGCCAGGAAACCCCGAATTGGACCTTGGGACCCTACGCCATACAGTTAATCTTGCTTCTTGTAGCTCCCGCATTGTTTGCTGCTACCATCTATATGGAACTTGGAAGAATCGCTACTCTTATTGATGGAGAAGATCGTCTTCTCATTCATAAGCGATGGATGACCAAAATCTTTGTTGGCGGAGATGTTCTATCATTTATAATCCAAGCTGGTGGTAAGTACCGAAAAGTGCTCCTGAATCCCTTACGCGATAAATGCAAGCGTCTAATAAACCCTTTTGATAGGTGGTGGATATCAATCCTCAGGCTCTATTGAAGCTTTGCACAATGGTGCAAAAGCCATCATTGCGGGTCTCTTCGTCCAGCTGTTCTTCTTTGGGTTCTTCATTGTCGTTGCAGTGGCTTTCAACCTATCTGTCAAACGAGCACCAACTAGCCATTCCAACGGTCCCATCCCATGGAAGAAGCATTTCACGGTACTATACGTGGCGAGCCTTTTGATCATGGTTCGGTCCGTTTTCCGTGCGATTGAGTACATTCAAGGATTTGATGGCTATCTTCTTAATCATGAAGCATACCTTTACATCTTTGACGCTGTACTCATGTTCCTCGTTATGGCTTTGTTCAACTACATACATCCTTCTGAGATTCTTTCCCGGGGAGATAGACCCAACTTGTCATCAGGATGGAAACTGGGAAGTGTTTCGCCGCAGCAACAGCTGGTTTAGATCCCGACACTTTAGAGGCGGTTCAACCTTGATTCTTTAGCGAGCAAAGGAGTAAAATGGAAACTCCAATAATTAGACTACCTGATTTATAGAGAGCCGGGATGACTCTAATCTGATTGATTACTATTACATTATTTAGGCTTCCACTATCTGTAGCGGCCACAATATCCACGGCCTCCAATAACTTCCCAGCAAATGGTCTATTACCTCCACAATTGCTTTGCCCCAGCCCTCGAAAAACCAGTAATCGTTGAGCTCATAGAGAAGGGCGCCAAAAAATGAAAATAGGACTAAAGCAGGAGGCTGCCGTTGGTGAAGAAGTGTAAAGTATGATTCGGGGGCAAAGTGAAGTATCATCAACAGTGCCGACCAGCTTCCGTTGTACCCCCATTGTTCCAACGCTTGAGAATCCATGGAACGAAACTGCTGCGAATATAGGCGATATTTTCTAAGAAGATGAAGCACCTCTTCGTAGACATCACCATGGTTTGAGCTTTTCCACGTCTCCCGGGTCTTGAAGAAATAACTATCTACTAGATCAGAGCATTCTCGGTCAGGGTTCAACTCGAACCAGTTACCAAGGCTCAAAAATACGTTCAGCTTGCCGAGGCGTAGATGGTCATGGGCAGGCCGTACCACAGCCGCTATACCGCGCATCATTGGAATCCACTCAACTCCAAGCAGTAAATCACTAGGAGAGTGAGAAGATGCATGGGATTCAACATTGTGAAGTGGGTTAGATATTGCAAAAACGTACAAGACGTTTAAAGTCGACCATACGAATAGTGCTTCGCTGTTTTCCTTGCTTATACATTTAACGGCATTCTGAAAGCCTTGTAGACCCTGATTGTGATGGTTTGCCGCTTTCGTGATGCTAGCACCTCTTTTTGATGAATCTTTATGAGCGATGTGTAAAGCAGCCAGGGCCATGATGGCATGCATCACAAATGGGTACTGGAGCCCAATTTGAGGGAACACAGTCTGCCATAGGTGTTTCAGGCTGGGAGCTCGGAATATGCCCAAACTGGTACATACGGTCCAATGATGTAGTAAGCCCAAGTCGTTTAGGCCAAACGTATCAGCAACCGTCGACGGAGCCCCCACGGTGCCAGACGAAGAGATAGAGATGGTAGCTGGTGTATCTACAGATGCAGAACTATGTAGTAGAAGATCTAATGGGGCAGTCAAATCTGACACGGGCCCACAAGGTGAATGCCGGTCGTCTTGTTCATCATTGACAGCATTGGGGCTGGGAATGATGGTCGCTTGAGCTCCAGGCGGATACTGACAATTGATACGACGCCTCAAGCATGATCCACAACGCGGTCGTGCTTCATTACACTACGTTGCAATTGAAGCTACGTTAGCTTTGATTCCCGACGTTGAAACGATCTGCAGAGCGATCCGCGCATACCTTGACACGACGTCGCCGACAGTCGAGGCAACCAGTTTTTGATTTCCTATGCGGCTTACGTCGTTTAAGTGGAGTTCCCGAGTCCGCTGGTAAGACTGCGGAAGATTTGGAATGAGTCGTATCCATGTGGCAGTTGTTTCAATCGTACACTGTAGTAAACGAGAGAATGTAAGGAAGAAAGGTAAGGGAACGAGGAGCGTCCTGTATTAAGGCTTTAAACGGCTTGGCTTTAAACGAGGCCCCGGGAACAAGAGTGGGGAAACGGACGTGGCGTATGGGGTGGAGCGTTTCTAACGTATATCATGGATGAAAGAGGTAATTTACAAAGTGGCGATGAGACTACTTGGCATTAAAGCTTTAGGCATGGAGATGGTAAGCGACACTACTAGATTTTGCTGAAAGACGGGGATGACCGTGACGATTATCTCGTGGTGTTTCGATACTACCATCCTACATTTCCGCAGAGCCTAAATATCTAGTTCCTAATCCTCGTCTATACGGTCGTATGCTTCGTCTATAACACTATTCGCCCATTTTTGTAACCGCCATTGTGTCTCTGCCATTTTAAGGATGATACAAAAGGGGCGAGAATAGCCTTGAAATCGGTGCCAAGGTGCTCATCCTAGACAAGTTGTGGCAATGAATAGGCCAGTGGGTCTTATACGATATTAAACGAGGTTGAACGAGATCAAGCGGGGGGGAACGAGTGCTAAACGAGGAACATGACGCTAGGCGCGTATCCAAGATCACCAATCAACAGTTTAAACTGGAACTGGTACCGATCAATCTCGGAGATTTCTTCAGCACTTTCTAATTAGAGTTATTAAATCAAGGCTGGTTAATTACTGTAAATTATGTGACTTTTGAGGCACTTTTTGTTCTTGGCATTCCGCGCAATTACTCGATCCATCCACTGGATAGATATTCGCTCGAACATATAACTACCCTAACGAATGCTTATCTATTGCGGGAATGGATCCGTATAACGTCCCTATTGCCCACGATGTTCCCGGAAACCACTCAGAAATCGTACGCAAAATTGCAGAGGCATGGACTGTCCTTTTCAAACACAGTAATAACGTGTTGCCTCTGAAGGATCCAAAGAATGTCGGCATATTTGGTAACGGTGCTGCCGGTCTTACGGAGGATCTCACCTTCACAGGAGGCAACAGTGATCCCTGGGGCGCTAACATTGGAGCTCTCAGTGTTGGTGGAGGTTCAGGAGCAGGCCGTCGTACCCGTCTCGTTTCACCGTTGTCTGCTATCCGTAACCGCGTCGAAAGCGCCGGTGGTAGGGTCCAATACTTATTGGATAATGACAGGATTATTCAAAATGACTTTACCTCAATTTACCCAACACCAGCAGCCTGCTTAGTCTTCCTCAAAACTTGGTCTCGGGGGGCAGACCAGCTTCATTGAAGAACGATTAGAACTCCTCCGCAGTTTTGACACCCACTTTAGTGGCATTAACACAATACCTTGGGCCACAAATCCCAACGTCACAGCCATTGTGGCAGAGCATTATCCTGGACAAGAGAATGGCAATTCACTTATGGACGTGCTTTATGGCGATGTCAGCCCTTCTGGCCGCCTTCCTTACACGATACATGTATCTAAGACACCAGCTGACTACAACTTTCCGAGTGTCAACATCACTGGTCCTCAAGCCGCCGACTCATCAGCCTGGCAAGCCGGTTTTTCACTAAAGGTCTAATGATTGACTACCGCCACTTTGACGCCAAAATATCGAGCCGTTGTATGAGTTTGGATATGGCTTGAGCTACACTGAATTATGTCTCTCTGAAAATACAACTCTGGACTGCAACTCCTCTCAGCTGTCGGCTTTTCCTAAACCTGTTAACAGCACGCAGCCAGGTGGTAACCCAAGCCTCTGGATTGAAGTTGGGTCATTGACAGCAACAGTGAAGAATATAGGTGATATTTTTTTAGCTCAGGTTGTTCAGCTTTGCGTGTCTTTGCCTCAGAATGATGTACCCTCTGGGACACCGCTGAGAGTTCTACGCGGATTTGAGAAGATTGCTCTTGAACCGGGGCAGTCAAAGTTTAGCCGATTCTCCCTTACGCGTCGAGACCTTGGCTTCTGGATCGTGACTGCACAGAACAGAGGTTCTAAAGGGGAGGATCGAATTTCATGTTGGGTTTAGCTCGCGAGATGTCAAAAGTACGGCAGCTGCGAGGTTTTGTTAACTAAAGTCAATCTTGAACAAACCTGACTGATGGTCACAGCCCAGCATTTTATCCGACCTTATAGCATGTAGCCGGATATAATAAGTACATACGTATAGGTACCAAATGATGGAAGGACCAACTAGTAGAATAAAGCGATGGTCCATCGCTCCTTATCAGACTGACATCCTGATAAGATTTACTTCTATATGCTTTCTACCTCAGTTAATTAGATGGCCAATTACCATATCGAAAACTCGAATACCCTAGACTCATGTCCTGGCTTATCGCACCTTCTCAGATAAGATAACGCGTTCGGCGGTAATAATTCGGCGCCAGTCCCAACCTGTCATTAATTTTGAAACTGGAGACGACCCCTCGCTAGCGGGGCAAAAAAGTCCCTGCTTGGCTGGAGTATCGATATTAATTTTTTTTTTTCCCCCTCTAGCTCTAGGCGGGATACATAAAATCTTTTCCACACCACCTTGTCTTTTTCTTCTTCTTCATCTTTTGCATTTCTCTTGGTCGCGGAGCTTCCAAGCGAATAGTCAGGATGGACAAGGAAAAGCTCGCTCAGTTGCTGCAGGCCAGCCAAGTTCGTAAGTCTTTTCTTTATTGTTTTCTCATCTCTGCTCCTCGTCGCAGCGCGCTCCAGATGCAAATCTTGGACAGAGAGGCGTCAAGATTGTTCTGGTGAAAAATCTTTCTTGCTAACTCTCCCCCTTCTACAGCCAACACGGAACAGGTCAAGGCTGTCACTGCCGACCTCCAGAAGAACTTCTACTCGAAGCCCGAGTCTCTTCTGGCCTTGATCGAGATCGCTCTTACACATGCAGACAATGCTGTCCGACAGCTGGCCTCTGTCCAGGCTCTGCGCCTTGTGACCAAGTTCTGGAAGCGAACCGCCCAGGACCAGAAGCCTCTTGTCCGCTCACACCTTCTTGAGGGCACTCTGAAGGAGACGTCCTCCACCAACCGCCACTCTCTGGCGCGTCTGGTCGCCGGTATCGTTGGCGAGGATATGGAGCAGGGCGATGGCGAGGACTTCCTGGCCCAGCTCCTGCCCCTCAACACCAGCGACAATGTCGTTCACCGTGAGGTTGGCTCGTTCGTCCTGTATGCCATGCTCGAGGACGATCCTGCCCACTTCAGCGACCACACTGATCAGCTGCTGCAGCTCTTCCAGGCTCGCATCAACGACGACAGCAAGGAGGTCCGCATGAACATTGTTCGTGCTATTGGTGCCATCCTCATGCTCGTTGATCCCGAGGAGGACCCCCAGGCTCTCAACATCATGCAGGGATTCGTCCCCAGCTTGGTCAACATTCTCAAGGCCACAGTTGAGGCCGGAGACGAGGAGAGCTACGGTGCCGTCTTTGACGTTTTCCACTCTTTCATCGCCTACGACTCTGCTCTTCTCAACCTCCACCTGCGCGACCTGCTCATGTTCATGATTGAGCTTGCTGGCAACAACAACGCTGAGGATGATCCCCGTTCTCAGGCCCTTGGCTTCCTCATCCAGACCGTCTCCTTCCGTCGCATGAAGATTCAGGCCATGAAGGATCTCGGTGCTGAACTCATGGTCAAGGCCATGCACATTGTCATTGACCTGGACTCTGAGGATGAAGAGGACATGTCCCCTGCCAGAGTGGCCATCAGCCTGATTGACCAGCTGGCCAACGAGCTTCCTCCTCGCCAGGTCATTGTGCCCCTTCTTGAGCAGTTCCCCGCCTTTGCCACCAACCAGGATCCGCGTTACCGTATGGCCGCTATGCTGGCTTTGGGCAATGCTGCTGAGGGCGCTCCTGACTTCATCTCTACTCAGCTCCAGCCTCTTCTCCCCACCATCATCAACTTGCTCTGCGACTCTGAGACCAAGGTCCGACATGCTGCTTTGGTCGGTCTCATCCACCTTGCTGAGGAGATGGCCGACGAGATGGTCTCACACCACCAGCAAATCATTGAGGCTGTCTTGAAGAACCTTGAGTCAGCTTCTCAGGGTCCTTCTGACAAGACCAACATCAGCATTATCCGATGCGCCTGTGGTGCCCTCGATACCTTCGGTGATGGTATTGACACCAAGATCATGGCTCAGTACGGCCCTGCCCTGATTGGCCCCATGGTCAAGCTGCTTGACCACGCCGACTATGGTGTCAAGGCCGCCGCTGCTTCCGCCCTCGGCGCCATTGCTGCTTCTATGGAGAAGGACTTCCAGCCATACTTTGAGAATGTCATGAAGTCTCTCGGTAGCTTTGTCATGATCAAGGACAGCGAGGATGCCATGAACCTGCGAAGCTCCACTTGCGATAGCTTGGGCCGCATTGCCCTGGCTGTTGGCCCTGAGGCCTTCCAGCCCTACGTCATGGATCTGATGAAGGCCAGCGAGGAGGCTCTCAGCCTCGACAACCCCAGACTCAAGGAGACCAGCTTCATTCTCTGGTCCAACCTGTCCAAGGTCTACCACGAGCAGTTCGAGCACTTCCTCGATGGCGTCTTCCAGGGCATTTTCTCCTCTCTGGAGCTTGAAGAGGAGGAGCTTGACATTCCTGGCATTGACCCCAGCCAGCTCGACGATGGCCACATTGTCATTGGCGGCAAGCGCATCAAGGTCAAGGTTCCCCAGAGCGAGGAGGATCTTACTATTGCCACCGGAGGCGAAGCTGAGGATGAGTGGGATGATATCGAAGATCTTACAGACCTCGCTGGCGGCACCACTGCTGTCGCCATGGAGCAGGAGATTGCCCTTGACGTCCTTGGAGATGTCATTTCCAACTCTTGCAACATGAACAACCTCGAGACCTACGTCGAGAAGACCATTGAGAAGGTTGTGCCTTTCACCGACCACGACTACGAAGGCTGCCGCAAGACTGCGATTTCTACCCTGTGGCGCATCTATGCCCGCGTCTTCCAAGTTTGGGAGGAGGGTTCTGGCGTCAAGTGGGAGCCTGGCATGCCCCCCAAGCCCACTCCCCCTGCATCAATTGCCAAGATTGGTGAGACTCTCCACGAGGCTACCATGACTATCTGGGCCAACGACAGCGACCGGTACGTATTCTGTCTTTTCAAGCATCTTTTCCTTTGTATCTTTACCAATCCATTGCATGATGACAACATTGCGTTATACCCAGCTCACTCAGATGCAAATATGCAATTGCTGAGAAAGCGTGTAATCTACTTCTGATCTGCTCTCCTATTCTCTACATTCATCTCTTGAACTTGAAAAATGTGGCATTCTTGCTAACCAAGGGAATAGATCCGTTGTCACCGACATCAACCGCAACGTTGCCGCCACTCTCAAGGCTTGCGGTCCTGCAGTCCTGACTGCCAAGGATGGCATGCTGCAGGAGGTCATTTCCGTCGTCACTCTTCTGATCACTCGCTCTCACCCTTGCCAGCTGGATCTCGGCGATGAGGATGAGGAGCAAGAGGTTGAAGACGCCGGATCTTCAGAGTATGACTGGCTTGCCATTGACACCGCTCTTGATGTCGTTGTTGGTCTCGCCGCTGCTCTGGGCCCCGCCTTTGGCGAGCTCTGGAAGATTTTCGAGAAGCCCATCTACAAGATGGCCAGCTCCACCGAGGACCTCCAGCGATCGACTGCTGTTGGCACCATTGCTGAGCTCGTTAAGTACACCGGCGAGGCAATCACCCCATACACCGAGTCTATTGGACAGGCTTTGATCCGCCGACTTTCCGACCCTGATGCTTTGACCAAGTCCAACTCCGCCTACGCTATCGGTTTGTTGATTTTCAACTCCACCGATACCGCCAAGACGGTCCCTATCTACCCCCAGCTTTGGGAGAAGTTTGAGCCAATGTTGGCCATGCGCGATATGCACATCACGGACAACGTTGCCGGAGCCCTGTCCCGAATGATCCTCAAGCACGCTGATGCTGGATTTGTTGCCCAGGCCCTCCCTTCCATTGTGGCTGCCCTGCCTCTCCAGGAGGAGTACGAGGAGAACGAGCCCATTTACCAGGCCATTCACTCTCTCTACGATCAGTCCAACGAGACCGTCCAGCAGCTGACTCCTCGGCTGATTGGCGTTTTCGAGAAGGTCCTTTCTCCTCCCCAGGAGCAGCTCGAGCCCGAGACCCGCCAGATCATCTCTCAGACTGTGAAGGCACTCTACGGTGCCAAGCCGGACCTGTTTGCCAACCACCCCAACTTGCTGAGCCTCGCCCAGTAAGGGATAAAAAGTTGTTTGGTATTGAGGGATTTTATTGAGAGCGAATTGGTATCTTAGACGATGAAGACATGAAGACATGAACTATACCCCTTTATGATGAGTTAGGAAAAAGAGAAAAATGGAATGGGCCGAGGGTATATAAGGGAAACACATATAAATAAGACTGTGTTTAATAGGAAAAGGCTGGATTGGAAAAATGGCATAGAGTGTACATGCTCGAATATGCGGGTTTCAGAGAGAAGCGTATATAAAGTTAAAAGAAGGTTGGATTTGACGGTAGTGGGTGGGCTGTGCGGTTAAGCACTCGTTTTGAATTAGCAATAGAACTATGCTTATAGGTAAAAATCACAAGCATTGCGATGGGCCGGTAATTTTGATGGCCATCAAAACAAGTTGAAGCACCAAAATTTGCGAATGTGAAGTTTGATTTCCTGCTCTACAGATATCATGATGTTCGCATCAAGTTTACGTCAGTACAAGACTGGCGGATGAAATGTAATTAGGTCGTGTAGTCGAACAGACTTGCGAGTCTTACGCACGAGATAATTGCATCGCGTAAGGCTGGCAAAATGGTCTATTTATGCTGAGTATGCTATCCTATGTACCAATGCTAATAAATAAATAAACAACGAAGTAATTGCACCATCCACGGAATTCTTCATCAAAGTACCAAAAATCCCAGTGACAAACGCCTCACCAAATCCTCTTTTCTACCATGTCATATCGAAACACCCCCTGATAATCTCCCTCCACATTCGTCGTCCTTCTATCGTCTTTTTCCTTCTTCTTCTTCTTCAGCCCTTCCGTGGGATCGGCATTAATCCAGCGGCGCTTGTCTTCTGTAACTTCCACATTTCCAAAGCCGCCAACTCGTATTCCGTTGGCCTTGTAGTTATCCAATTCCGCCTGCCCAGCGGCGACGAGAGCTTCCTTCTGCTTCATCTTGGCATAGCGGTTTCGGGCATATTTGAGGAGGACCATTCCGAGGAGGAGTTTGAGGATAAGGAGTACGAGGAAGATGATGAAGAAGACGACTACCATTGTGACGGCTGCTATGACATCGTCAGAGGTCCATCTGTACCAGGGTCGGGAGTTGAGTGGATGGTCGTAAGGATATCCGTAAGTGGCGCGGCCTAGAGAGTCGCGGATAAGAGTGTCGAAGCGGTTGAGAGCTGCTATCATGGCGGGAGAGGAGGGCGTTGCGGATGCTTCTGTTAGAGATGTTTGGGTTGATATAGGTAGAGGCATAGGAACATGGGCGGATAGGAGCATGTGGTATGTTTGAAAGGAGGCGCGGATGAAGAGACAGGATAGAGGGATGACGGCGAGACCGAGTCTTCTTGTGAGAGCGGGAGCTGTGAAGGCCTATTGAGGTGAAGAATTAGTATTCCGAATCTTAGGCGCTGTATGCTTTGAGTAGATACTCACATTGGTATAGTAGTCTTTGCACAAGATGTCAAGGATCCTGTTGTAGAATTTGGGTTTGATATTGTTAAACTTGGTCACATAAGCGTGCTTGATCGTATCCACTAGCATCTCGCTGCCTACAACAATGAGAAATGGTGAGAGAACCTCTCCCGACATGACCCAGGATGGAAGCACGGTAAAGCTGTGAGGAAGGATACTTGCTGAGTGTAGAGGCGCCGCTTTGGTAGACATATCGTCACTCATACTAGCTCCGGGAACTGAGAGGCCACCCACTTCGACAATATTGCGCATGCCGATGATGAGCAGCATGACCCAGAGATGGAAGCGCTCTACAATATCAGCGCAGGTAAGCTGGAACAGACTATCTTTCTCGAAGCGCTTGAAGACTGTGCTTTTAATCTCGACAAACTGGTTGGACAGGAGCAAAGTAAGGAGGGCATTGGAATAGGAGTTGACGGCCACGTTGAGGGTAATAACCTGGTAATACAAGGCCACGGAATGGAGTACGCAGTATATCAAAGCAAGCACAAACATGCCAAGCGGCAGGAGAATCTTGGATCGACCGGACGCATTACGGGATAGGGTCTCTGTGCTAAACAGACACTCGAGGATGTCTTGGCCTATGGCGGAGAGCAGTTTATCTCCAACCTCGAGGATATTGTACACCACGTACAGCTTAATGGCCGACTGCCCGCGAATAAGATGGTACATCCGGCTGGCGTCTAGCCTCATTAGGACGAGAGAGCTACATATAATGACGGCGCCCTGGAGCAAGTCGGCCTTGTGAAAGGACGAGAGGTTGGACGGCGTCGACTTTGTCCGTCGGTGCCGAAATATGCCCGACTTCGGTCCCGGATTGCTGCGAGCTGGGAGCGACGGTGTTTTGGGCCCGGTAGCATCACTTGCGCCGCGAACTCGTGAATCAGTTCGGATCCTTCCATTGGAACGGTGCCGAATGCCAGATGTGGCATCCACAGACATCTCGCTGGCCCTACTACAGCTGCGTGATCTGGCGCTGTCGGAAGCATCGCTAATTCTTCGGCCGCGGACGGCTCGAGCTCGGCGCCATAGCCGGCCGAGGCCGTACCAAACAAAGCCGACCAGCCACTTGACTTCTTTAAAGATGATATACATCCACCACTGCACCAAGACGGCAAGGGCCATGGTAAACCTGATGGGAAGAATGGTAAAGGTGTGCAGCCAGGCATCCAAGCAAGCTAGCGCGCCAAAGTACAGTGTTCGCTCCAGGAATGGGGGTATCAGAAGGACGTTTTTCAAACGCTCAAACTTGACGGCGTGAGACTCGTACGGGATGTCGTTGGTATAGGACTGGTGGATGTAAAGAGGGCTTGGACGCTGCTGGGCCAGTTCGAGCTGAAGGTGGGTGGGGATGGACATTGGAGGAAGCGGAATCATGGGCGGGATGGGAGATGGCGGCCGGATGCCAGAGCCGGGAGGTTGGACAGGCACAGGCTGCTGTGACACAAAAGTTGGTGGCCCAGTCTTGATGGGCGGTGATACCACGCTTCCGTTTGCGCCAGCGTTGGCGGCTCCGTCCAGGTTGAGGTTCAGACCCTGAGGCCGAGTCCCAGGAACAAACGATAGTCGTCGCGGCGGTGAGGCGGGAGCCTGAATGCCAAGGCCTTGGACATCTCGGGTCGTCGGCGGCGTCGATACGGTCCTACTCGCAGATGCAGAGCGACGCATGGGAGTTCGGGCTTCTCTGGGCAGCCATCCGCTGATAGTCCGAGACTCTGCCCCAAGTCCATTCGGCCGCTGGAATCCATCGGCATAGTGCAGCTCTGGCGGCCTCATCAGAGACTGTCGAATGGCCTCTCGCTCCTGGACAAAATCTGGCGCTGGCGCTACGGGAAGCGACTTGGGCTCGCTGGTCAGCTGCTGCATCTCGGCGGCGCTCAGCTTCTGGACATTGTCGTGGCTTGGCGCTCTCTTCATGGCGCCGCTGCCGCTGCGCTGCCTCTGCATGTCGCTGGCAGAGTCTCGTTGCCTGGAGTTGTTGTAGCTCGATCTTCTGCTGATGGCAGGGCTTCCGTTTCCAGTCTCGTGCCCATATTCATTCTCTTTATCGTGCCCATTCTTGCCGCCATTCATAGTTCCGTTCCTGCCTCCATTTGTGCCTCCATGTCCATGTCCATGTCCATGTCTGTTTCCATTGCGAACCACTTCATCTTCCGTCAGCTCAGCCAGGCTGGTGGCCGAGTTCTTCCTGGTCGCATCGGCAGAGGAAGAGCTTGAAAAGGCCGTCGGCGGCACGGGACTGATGGGGTCTGCGGTCACTGCCATCCCGGCGAGGTTCCTATTGGAACATGCTGCTGCTAATATCGCTGCTCTTCCTGTATCTTGTGAGGCGTGGCAGCCGTCCTCTTAGACTTGCGAAAGCGACAAAGGAAGCCTCGAGGTCTGATGATGGAGATGCAGATGGACGGTCGTCGCTAGAAGTTGAACACTAAAGGTGGCCAAAAGTGGCTTGCGGCTTAGGCGCTGTGGGGGCGCTGCGACAGGCGCCGCTTAGCGCTAATGCTGGGCCGGTAAAACATCCATGGTTCGTGTCATTAGGTCATCGGTGCGCATCTATACATGTATTTACAACAGTATTAAAGACACGTGAGGGCGCTATGTAAATTATGATGGCCTCATCAGTTATTAAGGAAGGCATTATTTAGGGTGGATTTTAGAACAGTCATTTCGATCAGTTGCATGCTACTATCGCTCTGTTGTATGAGTGAAATCTCAAGGGAGACAATAAAGGGAGCTTTGAACAAAGGGAGCAGACATTGGTAAATAAGCAAAATGTATCTTTAGTCTTACACCGGAGCTTACAGCTACCCATCTCTTCCTCTTCTCATGGAGATGATCGCAATGCATTGACAGTAGCTACCTGCCTAGGTACCTAACGTAACGTAAATCTTCAAAATACCTTAGGGCGTATAAACCATATCCAATAATTACAACACCTTTTCTCTAATTCTTCCCTGTAGTCCTTATCCCACACCAAATTAGCAAGATTGTAATGAGTGTAATCCTGGCCTTGATTCTTGAGTTTCGACAGCTCTTTCTGGAAGGACCTCTCAAAAAGCTCAACCACTAATGGGTTTTGTTTCTCTTTGGCTAAAATTTTGAATGCTTGATTCATATTTCTATCATTCTTGAAGAATTCATCCCCTCCATCCAGCAGCTAGCTTGCGAATACGAGTAAATCGGCAAGTCCAGATGCAGCAGCTGTGGCTACAAATAGCAATTTTAACGCAGCGCATATTGTTTGGCCTTTCAGCAGATTCTAAGAACCTAGAAAGCCTTTTGACGCAATCAATCCATGGATTTTGACCAACACTATATCAGTTTCTATTTTGATGAAAAGAGTTGATCCGTGGGGCAACAACTTACAACTGTAGGGGCCCAGTGCTGCTTTTAAACTCGGATGCGTAGCCAACAGGTCCAATCTATCTCGATTGCGTTTGATTCGGGAGAAGCTTTTTGTATACTGTCTTTAAACTCTGCCAAGTATTCCAGCAATCGGGTGCAACACTCAGGTGCATACGTGGCAATAATACCAGCCACTTTTGAGAATGTAAAAATAACATTAAACCTCACTATTCGGAAACTTTTCGGTCTCTATAGAACGAATCATCGCCATGGACCATGCACCGGCGGTTGGGAGCATGATTTCACAAGGCGGGGAAACAAATTCTGGTATCCGTGCTTTGTTTCTTTTATTCCGCTCAACTTGCGTGAGTTTATATGAGAACTCGAAACGAATCATAGAATACTTTTTAATTCGGAAACTATTACCAAATGCATTGTTTAAATTGAGTGCGAAATTAAAACTTTCAGTGTTTGCATACTACTAAGAATCGCCAAATAACTATGGATGGTAAAAGGCAGCATTATTTCCAGTGAGTCTTTGACGCTTCGCAAACAAATGAGAGCTGCTTCCTCATATATTATTTAGACTCGTTCTTGTACACAGTACGAATGATGGCCCTGATAGGCGAGCGGCAGTTTATGCCTTCTGGTCTACTCGTTTTCCGCAAGCATTTATCACGAGTATTCCATTTCTAGCAGAAAGCACTGCATGGGGAAATGCCGGGATGTCTGAAAGAGCACTGGAGCTGTTGAGAAAAGTTGACAAGGACCGAAAGTCCAAAGTGAGCCATACCAACTTATTTTATAACCTATCGTTAATTTGGAGACATATAGGCTAGTTTTGGATCCTATAGGACCGTCCCATATGTATTCCTTTGCCACGAACTTGGAGCACCGCTTGTGAAACAGGCATTTTTTGACATCCAAGGGAAATTGTCTTGGGATAAAGAGCTAATTTATTACGAGGCCTTACTACTTGCAGAACGGGATAAAAAGTACGGGCATCTTGCCTTTGAAACCGCGCTCGTTGTATGTTAGCTTTGATGAAGAACTTTAAAAATTGTTACAATTAACAAAGATCGTTTAGGTTTTCTATAAATGTCCTGAACCGAAGGAAAACGCCGTACTATGGCAACAAGACATACTTAGGCTACTATTGAATTCTGAATTTGGCTCTTGCCAGCCGTCGAGATTGATGCATGAGCTTCCAACTGCTTTGGAAGATATCTCAAGAAGATTTTGTGGTATTGAGGCACACTATACTATACTGGCTGAGCCAGGCGATGAAGCGGCGAATGAAGATATGTGGACGTCTTCAATGGAAAATAAGACTACAGAACGAATCTCAGTTAACATCAATTTAGCTGTGAAACATAAATTGCGCCGTCAGTCAATGCTCTCATGTCTTTACGGTGTTAAATTACGTTATATTGACTCTTTTTTAGCCCTATCACAAAATTTCCTGACCTTTGTCAGAAGATTATCTGCAGTCGATTCCAACAATTACCAATTGCAGCTTCTTGAGCCTTCCGCTGTCTTCCAGCAAGAAATTATGAAACATTCATCATATAGCGCTTGGAGAGACTTTCACCCAAAAGCACCCAATGTTCTCTACATGTATGGCTTTCATGATTACGGAAATGCAAGAGCTGCGTCTAGTTTGTTCTTTCAGTTTCAAAAATCCTCAGCGAGGCCGGCTGTCGCTACATTTTCATTCAGCAAAAGAGATTATAGGACCCAATGCACATCAGCTTTCTATACCTCAATAAGCCGCCAGCTTCTACTTCATGATTCTCTGTTATATCCACGAGTGTCTTCTATTACCGAAACAATTAGGCGAGATCAAATTTTCAGTTGCAAGATTCATCGCAATCTTCTACTTACCATCATCAAGGCGTCCATGCCTCGGCTAGTCGTCATTATCATTCGTGGAGTGCGAGATTGTTGGCCGTTGTTTGTAGAAGATTTAATTTCTCTAGTTGAAGAGTATAGGCGGTCAGCAGAAGGCGTTCTGAAAATCATTATCCTGGACGGAGAACAACCGAACAAAATCTTTTTTCAACATTCTAACAGCTGTTGTATTGACCTCGGCGAACAGGACCGGTATATACCTTTTCTTGGCGCTTTTGCGCAAGAAGAAACGAGTTTGATTGTGAAAAATAACCCTCAATTGAAATATCATCGCGATGTAATCTTTCACATCTTATTTAGCAAACCATACGACTTCAACCGCATCGCTCTTGCAGCCAAGCTCATGATGCTAGAATCCGAAAATATCCCATCCACCAAAAGAGCTGCCGCTGGTACACTCACAAGCTTACCAACAACGCTCGATACCATATATCCAACGATGCTAGAGCGTTGTAGAAGCAAGTGCAGACTGCCTTTGGATTCCCTATGGATGTGGATTTTACATTCAGTTAGACCAATGACGCTTGGTGAGCTGGCTGTTGCTACTGCAATTAGCTCTTTACAGGATATAAATCTGGAAGATCTGCAGCTAGACATACCCGATCAAATTGCGCGAGATCTACAACATCTCAATGGGACGCTTATCAAAATATCTGACCTGCAAGTTCTACCAAACTTTCCAAGGCTTGATGGGACTACAGATGAGGCCAACAACGAGAATAACTTCATCATTCTTTGCAAATGCATAGATTATCTCAAAGCTACACTTGACTTTACCAAACTTTACAAAGATAAAGCATTGAATTTACGTGAGATGTTCAATGGCCCGGAATACGATCTCGTTGGATATGCAGTGGTCGAGTGGCCACAGCACTACATAAAGACTACTGAAGGCTTAAAAAAAGACCGAGTCATGAAGCTTTTCGATGATGAAAATTCCATTGAATCGTGGTTCGGTTTCTACAAGTGGTTCACGGGATTCTCCGCGGACAACCCTTTAGAGTTGAATAGTATTCTGAAAATAGCTTGCTGGTTTGGGCTGGCAGATCTTACCGAGCAAATAATCCAAGAATTACCAAAGCAGGAAAGTTACGAGATCGAGCTGTCAGAGTCACTCGATATTGCAGCTGCAAGAGGCCAAGAAGACGTCGTTCTTCAACTCTTAGACACTGGTGCCCGATCTAAGAATGCCATGCGTTTAGCGGCTAATGGTGGCTTCGTGCACATCATCCAAAAGCTGTATGGCGTGGATCCAAATACGATCCATGACAGGGATACATATGGAAGAACGCCGCTCATGATGTCTATTTTGAATGGAAACGAATCAGTCTCGTCTTATCTTTTAGAACACGGCGCAAAGTGCGACATCACGATGCAAAACGATACAACGCCACTACATTTGGCAGCTGGAATAGGAAATACAGAGATTGTTAATATGCTTCTGGGAAAAAATGCGGATGTACAGATCTTATCGTCAAAAGGCTATAGCGCGCTTCACTTGGCTGCTGCCGGAGGATTTGACGACATTGCGAAGATCTTGATAAACGCGGGAGCGAAGATGAACCAGAAAAATAACCACGGGATGACGGCACTTCACTTGGCCGTGAAGCACGGACAGTCCTCCACAATTGACATTCTATTAGACGCGGGGGAAGAACCCGATACAAATACAAGTGATGGATATTCACCAATTCATCTCGCGGCAGAAGCAGGGTTTTTGCCAATCTTGAAGAAATTGATCCAAAGACAGGGAGAATCACTGTTAGAAAAGGCTCTTGAAGGGCCAATAGCTCCTTTTTCTGCCGGTGAAACCTCTGAGATAGCCGAGAAGAGTGAAATCGAGGAGAATGAAAAAACCAGTGCTCTTGATGAGAAAGAATCCAACAGTGAGAAAGATAAAGGTGAGGAAGAAGGGCACCGGAGAAGTCATTCAAGAGATTGGGCTGCCCCATATTCTCCACTTCAGTTAGCAGCCCAGAATGGACACGTTGAGATTCTTCATGAGTTGCTCAAACATAAGCAGTCATCGGACGAAGATTGTGCGGTTTTATTGCTACTCGCCGCCAAAGAAGGATTTGTTGGAATTGTGGAAATGCTACTAGAATCTAACAGCATTACACATTTTCACGACAAGGATGGAAATACAGCACTCCATCTCGCAGCTGATGGAGAGTATACTGATATTGTTGAGCGGCTTGTGAATTACAGTTCAGAAAACTCAGAGACATTTGATATCAGAGCAATCAACTGTTTGCATTGGACACCATTGCATTTTGCAGCTAAATCCGGCCGCCTGGTGGCACTAAAGATACTGCTTGATAATGGCGCACAAATGGATGCCATGGATAAATCAGATCAGACAGTCTTTCATATTGCAGCTTCTCATGGCCACATGTACATTCTGCAGGAGCTGTGTAACAGGCTGGATTATGACGATAAAAGTCGTAAACTCATCTCTGCACCAGACAAGTCCGGCGATACTCCTTTTATTTTGGCTGTACGCAATAAGCACATTAGTATCACAAAGAATATCTTGGATAGCTTTCCGTTACACGGGCGCCAACTTTCATTTTACCAGGGACAGAAAAATGCGCTCATTGTGGCTGTTGAATCATCGAATTGCGATCTTGTCGAATTACTCCTAGATAATGGCTGGGATGTCAATGAGAATAAGCCGACAACAGCGCTTCACTCTGCCGTGAAAGCTCTGGACATTGAACTTGTTGATTTACTCCTGGAACGAGGAGCAAATCCCAATGTCTTGGATTCTAAGTCTCAAAGTTCGGTCCACATAGCGGCTCGACAATATCCAAAGGCTCTCGAAACGCTTCTACAAGACAGAAATGGAGTAAAAATCGACATCAATTTGCAGGACGAGTCCCAACGTACTGCACTTTGGCAAGCGTCTCGGGCTGGTAACTGGATCGCGGTTGAGCAGCTCCTCAAGCTATCTCCAGATCTCGAAATCAAGAGTTTAAATGGATGGACAGCACTACATGCAGCATATGATAACCCTTACTTGACCAAATTGCTCCTTGATGCTGGAGCAAATCCGATGGCGATGTCGAAAGCTGGTAGCACCCCCTTCATGCTAGCAGCAGACGAATTGAACGGGCATCTGGTCATAGCGCAGTACATAAACAATGATGCCGAGTGTGATTTTAACGTTTGCAACATAGAAGGCAAAACCGCGTTGCATATCGCAGCGACGGGTGGATCACTCAAGACTATAAGGCTCTTACGCTCTAACAATGGAAGCATTACCGCCAAGACAGCCGAGGGCGCTACAGCTCTTCATTATGCCACATCCACAGAGCAACTTGATATCATGAAATATCTTATAGAAGAAGGACTTGATATCAACTCTGATTCCAAGTCAATGGGCACGCCGCTTATGTCTGCAGCAATGAGAAATAACACTAATGCTGCCAAGATCTTGCTAGAGAATGAAGCAAATGTCAATCTCACAAATGAAGAGTACCGTTATCACTCTGCGTTGCAAGCTGCAGCTGCACAAGGTGCCGAACCTGTGATACAAGTGCTTCTAGAAGCCGGAGCCAATCCAAATGTTTTCGGCGGAGCCTATGGCAGTCCTCTTTGCGCCGCGGTTCAAGCTGGCAATCTTGCCATCGCGCGCCGGCTGCTTGAGGCTGGTGCGGACATCAACTACTCCAAAGGGCGAAAGGGAACGGCACTTGAATATGCAATTACGCGTCGCAATTCCAGTTTCGTAGAGTATCTATTGGAACAGCATGCCGATGTAAACATTCCGAGCAAAGGAAGATATGGCACTCCATTGATTGCAGCGATTCATGGTGGTTTTGACAATGTCCAGATGTTGTTGGAGCACGGAGCAGACGCAAACTTGAGCTCATTTACAGGAGATCAACCAGCCCAAGCGGCTCTTAGAAAAGGCAGCAGAGATATATTGGATATCCTTCTCCAGAAAGGCGCACGCCTCACCTTCAGAGATCAGTGGGGACGGGGACCTCTTTCAACTACCATTCTAAGCAATAGCTTCGATTTGCTACCATGTCTATGGGACCGCGGAGACATTGACATCAATGAGCAGGACTTCTTTGGTCGGACGCCCCTGATATTATCAATTCTTCGGGGGAATAGTAGAGTCGAACAACTAATAGACCGCAAGGCGGATATTAATGTTCAAGACAAGTGGGGAAGAACGGCACTCATATATGCCATCATGAAAAGCTACTCTTCCATAGCCTCAGCACTCATTTTGCAAGGCGCAAAATGGACCTTGAAAGATATACGCGGTCACGATGCCATATACTGGGCTTCTCACCAACCTAGCCTTTTCTATCAAATGTTCAAGGTCATACGGGACCCCGAATCTCATAACGAAAGCCTTCAACACGCTGTCAATGCTACAATTGCACTCAATGAGCCAGCGCTTGCTGAGAAACTCTTGGAGGTTATTGATTACAACCACCCTCAAATGGATGACGATGGATGGACTATTGAGAATACTGCGTTGAGGTATAAAAACGAAGCAATAAAAGCTCTGGTCGACAAGGTGGCTCCCAAGCTAATTCGACCTCCCTCGTATAAACAGCTAGAGTCTGTTAAAATTCCTACGAAATGGCATCCATTAGATCTATCCCCTGCACTAATCATATCACCAGATGGGCAATCGCTTACCGTATCTGAAAATTGTATGTATAATTCAACCTCGATCATAAAATAACATGATCATTTCAAAAGATGGAGATGACACATATTAACCTGCGAGTAGTCCAACCGCCGGATGATCCAGCCTATCCAGTGGGCTTGGCGCTGGCTAATCATCCCATGTGGCCACAAGAAGACGGAGTATATTATTTTGAAGTCAAGATTGCACACAAAGGCGACGGTTCCAGGTAAGTAATGTTGTTTTCTCATCTTATACCAAGAGTACGTAATAACATGTAGTGATCTCTCCATGTAGACGCTATGCCATTGGCTTCTGTGACGAACGAACGCCTCTAGGCGGCGCTCAGCTTGGATGGCGGAAGACCTCTTGGGGGTACCATGGTGATGATGGTGCAGTCTTCCATGGTAGATCTACGCAGTGCACTTCTTTCAGAAGCTTGTACGGCGAAGGCGATGTTATTGGATGCGGCATCAATTTTGACAGAGAAATTGCCTTTTATACCATGAATGGGCATGTAATCGGTGAGTTACCCTTCTTATGAATCATATACACGGGCTAACAATTAGGCTCAATAGGTCGAGCGTTTTGCAAAGTCCATGGTAAATTATACCCGGCTATTAGCGTTGACGTTAGAATGGGGGGATGCACATTTGCAGCTACGTTTTGGGAAAATGGGCCAAATGGTAACGACGCTTTTATGTTTAAAGGCCCATTCAATGACCCGAAAACATTAATCGCGCCTTCAAAAAGAATAAAAAGAACGCCTTCTATGAAACAGCAACAAGAGACAAGCTCGGATACGTCATACGACTCATCCTCAGACATGTTTTCAGATTAGGATATTATGACAACTCAAGTTTGCAACTTAAATATAGATTTATAAATTCTCTTTTCGAATGAATCTCATTGAAGTCATCTGGCTAGATAATTTCTACATAGGTCTAGCGATTATTCACTAGCTCTTGGTCTACATAAAAGATATAAGATTACCGGGTTGACTTGGGCATACATAATTAGCAATTATCAAAATGGTGCTATGGTGGGCATTTTTAAGATTAACTCTAGCAAGTGTTCAAGTCTTGAGCAACACGACATAATTTGGATTTACGCAAGTACCTATATATACTATCATGTAAACTTTTTTACTTTGACAAAACAAATTCCCCCCCCTACAAGTGCTCGCCAAACCAAGTCACAGCCTGGAAAAAGGCCTGCTCCTTGGAAAACTTCTCAATCTTGACGCTGGTGTCGCAGCGGACAGCGAAGCCGTGGGAAACGCCAGAGTACAGGTTGATCTGGAAGGGCTGACCCGTCGCGATGAGGATGGCCTCAGACTTGTGGCGCTTCTCGGTAGGGAAGATGGGGTCAGTCTGGGCTGCGGCGATGGACAGAGGGCCGGTGATGGCGGCGAGCTCGTCCTCGTCGACGTTGGTGGGGTGGGCGACGAAGCCGGCCTCGATGCCGCTCTTGTAGTGACGGACAAGGTACTGTCAAGATGATTGATTAGTCTATACGTATATCTGATGTGTGTGCTTGATTTCCCGCTCACCTTGGCGCCGAAGCAGTAGCCGACAGCTCCAATCTTGGTGATGCCCAAGTCCCGGAGAGCCTTGATGCTCTTGACAATGATGGGATCAACAGCAGGGGGAGTGTGAGGGTTCTTGCCATCCGAGCCCTCGGTGATCCATTTGATAAAGTCAAAATCGCCCTTGCGGTTCAGCGGCAGCGCGTCGCCGTTGAAGATGTCGGGCAGCAGCACCGTGTATCCCTGGGCCGCGTAGTTGTCGGCCAGCAGCTTGCTGTTCTGCCAGATGCCAATGACGTCGGGGATGAAGAGAATGCCCTGGCCTTGGCGGGCCTTGTCGGCGGGAGGAGTGGCGAGGTAGGCGTCAATGGTGCCGTCAACCTTGATGTCCTTGCCGGTGGGTTCGCCCCTAGAAGTCAATGGTTAGCTTGATGTTGTATCAATTGGAATTTTTATTATGTTGTGATATATGTGAATTCATTTCGTGAGCTCATTGCTTCCATTGCGTCTTTACTCATTCATCTTGGCGGGGCAATTCTTGCTATAAAAAAGAGGAGACACGGGCCGGGCTGATGCAACTGCCGCATCTAAGATCCAGCATCAAGGAAGAGAAAGGAAGTGAGAGGAAAGGACAAGAAATAAAATGAAAAGAAACGGGAACTCACTCGTGGAGGGTTCCAACAGTGCAGCATTTTCCGGGAGGGTAAGAAGCCATTGTTGATGTTGTCCAGTTGACTTTGATTAGCCTTGGTCAATTAGAAGAGAAAAGAAGAGCTGTTGTTTGAGTGTAAATCGAGAGTTGAGCGGATGAGGGGTAGAAAAAGCGCGCGCTCTGCTCAACTATTTCAACTTTTCTCCAGAGCTCTCTCTGGGCGTCACTTTGGTGGGGTAAAGCCGGCGGAGCAAGGAACAATTGATTCTACAGATTACGTGACGCAATTCGCGAGCTCCATTTGTCTACGGGCTCATACTGGTTTGGGAGATAGTGAGATCTATTCTGCACGTACAAGGAAGCTGTTTCGAAGCTCCAAGTGCAAGATGCAGCTAACACTGCGCGGCTTCGGTTGCCGGCATTCACCAGCGCCGCAGTGCTTGGCTACATGCACCCTGTCGAATTAGTAATGCTACATAGACATCCCAACCGGACTAGAAACATCCTATTCAATGTTGCCTCTGTAACTGCTCGACTCTGCTTCTTGTCCCGGCCAGCTCTTGTGTAAAATCCGAGCTTGTCAACAGAAAATCGCATTTACTCCAAGTATTCTAAATCCGAATCCCGAGGACGAGAACAATATTCTGGATCCGCCTATCCTGGCCCGTCAGCTCGGCAGTGGAGCTGGAAGCTGTCTCGGATTCGGTTCGTGGCGAGGCCGTCGCAATTAATCAGCTGGAAAAATGGGAAATCTATCAGCGCTAGCGAATATTTCCTAATGCGTATTTCCTGCTGCCTCAACGTGGATACTATTGGCAAAAGTAGTATCGCATAGTGCTGCACTTTTGTTGTTGTAGTAGGCAACATCATCTGCTGCTCAGCCGTGGCTAAACACCCATGCCCGTCTATTTCGTTCGGATCCCCTTGGGTTTTCGCTTCTTGAACACCACCGGTGTTATGCCACTTGATTCCTCATCCGCTTCGGCCTTGACAAGCGGCTCATCCTTGACGACTGGCTTCAGATCTTGTGCCTCGGCATCGGGGTCAGCTTTGACTGGGATATCTTCCTCTTTTGGTGGTTTTGCGTCAGCAGCACCGCCATCATCAACGTCTTCTTCCTTCTTCACTGCATCCCCTTGCTCAGCTGCTTCGGCCTTTAATGGCACTGTCGTACTTAGCAGCGCTTCCAAATCTTCGTCTTCGTCATCTGGCATGGTCTTGGAGTCGCGGCCCCATCGTCTGGGTTTCTTGAAAAGACTTCTCATCGCGTCCTCCTCTTCTTTCTGGTCTTCTGTCTCTTCACGCTTCCTAACTCCTGTTGCTTTGGCCTCAATCTTGATTTCGCCGTCTGCTTCGTCTTTTTCTTCTACGACGGTCGTTTTCGTCACTGTCCACTCTCCAGGCATGGCCATCTCTGGTCGGAAATCGCTTGGCATGGAAACCCCCAAGGCAGCCAGCTGCTCCCGCTGGGACTTTAGCTGAGAATCTGTCGCTTCTTTCGTCGGCGCTCTTGATCCCGAGGGACCGGCCGAAGATGACCCAACGACGCCATTGAGCCTGTCAATCTCTCGCCGTGCCCTTTCCTTTTCGCGCTCTTCTCTCTCGTGGTTGCGGTGGATGTCTCGTAATGATCGTTTCAAGGCACCTTGGTGCTTTCCCGTAGCCTCGTGATTTGCTCGTTCGAGTTTTGTATCGCGCACATAGATTGAGCAGTGCTTGCACCAGTATTTGGGTGTGGATTTCCAGTATTCCGACATTTTCTCTTGCGGGCGTGTGTGGTTGGAGAAACAATCCAAGCCGTCGCGTTGGAAGAATCAATCGGCGCGCCACTGCGCAGGTAGCCATACATGATTATGTAAGACTTGCCTAGAAGCCGCCGCCACACTCTTGGCCACCACATGGCTTACAAGTACTTCGCCGATATTTAGATGTAATGAGGGACAATCATGGCCGTTGTGTTATTTTCTTGTATTTTCACTATCGAGAGAATTGCATTAATGCACTTGTTTCTTACGATTCTTTAACCTCTATGTCTTACTCACTTTTGCCACATGCCAGGTTAAATCCTCTTGAGTTATCCTACTTGGAGTTAGGCAAATTCCGCTTTCAAGAATGTACAATTTATTCAGTGTAGCTGATTAACAACCTAGTCAACTTCTTCAATCTCAAAAAAGGTCCATATCTTATATACTCCTCCTTCTTTTTATATACCTATAGCCATATAATAGAGAATAAGAATACCCATAGTCACCTGGATGTTGCTGAACAGTGTCGCAGCACCACTGACTGGAGTTTCAGGAGAAGCAGACGGAGGCGGTTTCGGAACTGAACCAGTACCAGCAGGAGGAGCCTGAGGTTTTCCTTCTGGAACATGAGTAGCTGGAGGCTTGGGAGCCCCAGTAGCTGTTGGAATAGCCGCAGGAGGCTTCGTGGGAGTAGCATTGGGGGGCACTTGAACCTGACCACCGCTATGGCTGGGAGAAGCTGGGGATTGGCCACCACACGGAACGGTGTGTCCTTGAATTTGGCCGTCAGAGATTTGGCATACAGGGATAGCAACCTCAGTCGTTCTAATTTGAGGCTGACCATCCGCGATAATCGTCACAATGGTAGTCTGAACGATTTTGGTGCCGACAGTGACCTCTCCTCGGCCATGGCTTCCACTTCCGCCAGTGTTTCCGTCGCAAGGCATTATAAGAATCTCAATTGGTTCGCACTGGGCTGCCCAATTACGGTCGTACAAGTTATAAAACGTCCCAGAGCGACACTGGTAGAAAACGGTTGAGCCGCGTAGAGCCAGTGAACCGTTGGAGCAAGCAGAGAAGCCGCTTGTGTAGAGGGAATCAGGCTGGGTTGGCTCGTCGAACTGGAATTGGTAGTTGGAAGCGATGTAACCGGTGCGATTCTTGGCATCTTTCAGAATATTGTCGTTGAGTGTCAGTTGCAGGGCATCGGAACTACCGCAAGATCGCTTCTATTTATTACATTAATGTTGTCCAAACAAGAAGCTGACTTGTAGCTGCAAGGATGTTACTAACCTCGATATCTCGCTTGCCTAGCTTGCTAATAGTAACCTCAAACTTGCCATTATAAGACGGGCTGCAGCTGCCGACTGCGCCATCATGAGGAGAGACGCCGCGGGCAGAAGCTCCGACAGAAGCCGTGAGAATAAAAGCTGCTAATCGAATCCAATTCATTGTAACTATCCACGCCGCTGTTAGCATAACGTTTACAACGGCGCCGCTGGGGCAGATATGGCGAGTTTATATATCGCATACTTTATCTAACCCACCGATTTTGCAAGTATGTGTCTCACTAGAGGGAGTAGTGCCTTTATAAGCGTAAATGATAGTCGTGATACCCCTTGACTGTACAACGAATGGAATGAGACTTCAAAAATCAGCCACCCCTGAATATTCAAGAAGTATGCGTTACAAAGGGAGGCTAAGGAACACGAGCAGAGGGTGCGAGACACGTATATTTATACACAAGACCTGGTCATTTCTGACGCCAATTGTCAATTCCATATAAGATCATCGGATGATCTTATTTAACACTATCTCAACAGCAAGCCACGGCATATTCCATAGCGCTGGCCAAAGTCAAAAGTGAACAACTATCCACTTTGACGCGGCCAGATCGTATGTATATGATGTCAATAGGCAGTTACGCGACATGTTTATTTATTTAAAACTTGTTTCAATGTGACATATTTTATATACAGCCCCTCCGGGTTGTGAATAGATTGATGTAGGAACCGAGCAGAAAACTCTAATACCCCATGAGGCGCAAAAGTGCGGGCTTTTGGGGAGCTCGGCGGAGCATTTCCCATATAAAATCAACAAGTTTTTTCGCGATAATCATAATCTAGAAAATATCTCATAGCCTCTTACGAAATCTCCCGATGGAAGCTGCAAACTGTTCAGCCGACAGCCTTGAAGTGCCTACGCGTCCCCGAGGAGGCTGGGGATCACGGGCTGAATCATAATGTCTCACTCTACCCTTTGCCCCTCACAAAACGCATTATGGCGAAAGGCTCTTCTTTGTTGAGCTGTGGGTTTTATATGATTTCATTGTGGATGATGATGTAGTCACATTGTCCCTATCCATTGTGGCGATGAGGACGAGATGTAGATGAGGATGCAAGTGGATGATAAGGAGGGTGTTACAGCTTGCTTGTTTACCACGCAATTGAAGGCAAAGAGGTACCGGTTATTGATTCACATTGTCGTGGGCCTCGACGATGACACAAGATAGTAGGTGTCCGACTTGATTCAATTCTTAATATAATCCCAAATGTAGCAATATACCTCGCAATAGGCCCTGAATAAAGGATATGGAGCCTGGCTTGCAATGAGTACAAGTATACGTCGGACAAAGACCACTCAAACCTATGGTTGCTCTGCTCTCTGTTTCGAAGGCACAAGTGCTGCAATACAATAGTAAGCTCAAAATATCTATTGTAATCCCTTTGTAAGCCCTCTGTTTACAGCTTTCTAGCCACTACACGGATCTGGGAACTACAAAATGAGCTGCGAGTCCGCAACGTCACGCTTCCATGAATTTGCTACATGTGAGATAGAGGGCAACACAGTCCCCGAATGCGGCTCGCCAAACTGATTATATGTAAGATTTCTAGAGTCAAAAAGGTGGTATAAAGATTCTTAGGACGCAAGAGGCTGCTAGCACTGTTCCACGCGCCAGGCTTGCTCGGCAGCAAAATATGCATCATCCTCAACGGCTATTTTGGCTCCCTTCCTGAGAGTTAACGCTATTGCTTCCCTAACAGAATAGGAGGAGAGGCCTGATTTCCACAGTCTCCGCAATCTAGCCCGACACACGGGCCATATTGTGGAAGTTGAACAAGTCGCCGTCAAGTATCTGGACAAGGATGTTGACGAGACGTATCGGATGCAGGCCAACGAATACCTCGCGTTCTAGGTTTAGATGGTGAAACGCCTCCAGTCTACGCATGAACGGCTGGAGGGGATCAATCTGATAACTTGCTCCTGAGCGTTTGTGAGCCGTGGTGGTGACTAGGTAGCTGACGTGGCCCACAGGCCTATGATGTGTCGCCAGTGTGGACAATGTGATTATGAATCGATTGCCCCTGCTGCAAAGCCAAGCGGCTAGACAACCGGAGGGAAGAGGATCCAGGAAGCTCGCCCCCGTGCCTGGCATAACGGCACGAGGACTCGGCAAGCTCCGATCTGGACCCATACGGGATGTGATGTATCAACCCATCAATCTCGTGTCGAATTAAACACAAAACACCCCCATCCATACTGACGATTCTCATACGGTGCTCCCTAAAAAACAGAAGCATCCACCAACGGCATCAGCTTGGCTGTCTCCTCTTCCTCTTCTCCTAGCCTCCTAGTAGAAATGGCTCGTGTGATCCTCTCCTCAAAGTGACCGACGCAGCCCTGGCCGCACCAGCTATCATCGTCAGTACGAATCAGCTCTACCACGAGGCGCAGGGAGCTGTCCCGCGTCCGGCGAAACTCTAGATCCTGTATCTTGTTCCGAAGATTCAACAGATTCCCAAACACCCTGTCTTTGACCTCCTGAACCCCCGTGACGCGCTTGAATTCATGCTTGAAGCCTCCTGCAACACTCTGGGCCTTATCCCGGAGCTCTCCCATGCTTGCCCATATCTCTTGATGAAATATCTCAAGACGGTGCAAAGCCTCGATGCTATCCCACGCCACTCTTTGCTGGTATAGATTTCTATGCAGCCGTTGCTCAGCCTCTTCCACGTCCCGCTTCAGCCGCTCCCTGGTACTCCGGCTAAAGAAGCCAAGGAACCTATTTGCCCAGCTCGAGGCTGCGTCACGCGCGTGGTGAACCTCACGCCACCTCGCGCCCTCGAGTGCCTGGAAGAGACGCAGGCTCTTCTCGCGCTCTGTCCTGGCATCACGGACGCCCGCGCACTGTGTTTCCAGCGCTCTCATGTCACTTTCGAGCGTGAACACGAAGCGCGTGGCGTTGTCGCCGTCAGCCATGCACATGGTCGCCTTTGTGCCAAAATTCCACGCAGCTTGCCTGCCAAGTTCGCACATGTGGCTAAACCGCTCTACTACCAAGTCTAGCTTAACCACCACGCCTTTGTCGACCTTCTCAATGCGGGCCGTGCCGCGCTCGATGGTCAGTAGCTCCGTGACCACATTTTCGATGGAGGAATAGGCATCGTGCCCAGTATCGCGCAACTGCTCATCACAGTCGCTCTCGAGGCGCTGAATCTCATCGAGTCTTTCGCATAGGCTCGACCGGAGGTCTTGGGTCTGCCACTTGAGGAAGATGAGGCCGAAATAGATCCCGACTTACGTTCGTATAACCATCAGCTACCGAGAGCATTACTAGACATGATTTTCCTGTCAGTCAACTCACCTGTCCTACCGCTGGGGTTCTCGCTGAAATCGACCGCGTTAGCGCCCCTCACTAGAGGCAGCCCGGTGATTTTCTGTGGACCAAGGCCTACGACACATCCGACCATATTGTTGATGCTGATTGAGTATTGTGTGACGGAGGATCACGTAGAGCGCAGAGGCACGACACTTGCTCACAACAAGTACTACAACAACTACAACAACAATTACAACATTCTGCCACGCCCGGCAACGTTCATCAAAGACCACCTGACCCTCGTACCTTGGGCAATAATACACATTGGCTGGATACTTGGGTATTTCTCTTGAGTGTAAATCTGCTATTTGGGCGGCATTTGTACCTTACTGGCCTATTTTTAGAATGGTTCAATGGGGCCTTTACCATTAGTAAAGTGGGCATGCTGCCTAAATGGGAGCATGAATACTTGACATGTATCGTCACTAGACGACTTAGGCATTTGTGCATTATCTTTCCGGCGGCCGGACGTTGAATGAAAACACACACGCACACCTGTGAGCCCAATGGGTACCTAGCCTCGTCATTATTCACAGGACAAGTAGGTTGGGAAGTTATTGGGCATAGAGATTGGCATTGACAGACGAGCGCCGCCCAGCTTTGGCAGGGCCTGTATATATTTCCATAGGCCTCGAAGACAATCCGTGAATCCCTAGCAACACACAGCATCAATTGCATTACTGTTAATTGCCCTAAGCCCTTCAACCACCCGTTTGGCCAGAGCGTCTCACCCAGAAAAAAAGGAACACGCACAATGGCGGCAGCCGACGCTGTTCAAAGTATCGCCGTCGCGGAGAAAAGAGTCATCACGGAGCAGTATGGGGGCAAGCTATCGAGCAAGTTTATCGATGAGCTAAAGGGTGCCACGCTCTTCCAGTTCGACTGGGGCGAACTGCTGAGTGCTGCCCCGACTGCCCTGTCCTTTATGGGCTCCTGCTGGTTGGCCGCTGCGAACCCGACGGCGGAGATGATCTCTCTGGCTGATGTCGTGCCGGAAGGGGGCTTCAAGTATATGACAAACCTAAAGAACCCGACACTTAGGGCGTGTCTTGTCGACGGTACGTGCCCAGGAGCAGACGTCTAACGTAAGAAGAGGGCGAAGAGGAAGAAACACTTGCTGATATCACGGGGCCCATGCAGTGTGCAACAACGGCGGAAGGCAGGCTTTCACCATTGCCGGCAAAAACATGGACGCCTTGCACATGACGAGTCGGCGCATCTGTGACGAGAGAATCGACATCGTCTTCAAGCGCTTGGGGCCGTGCACCGCCAGCGAAGACGCCCTGGAAGACTTTAACGATGCCCTGAAAGACTTGTCCAGTGACGCTCAGAGGTGTGCCCAGTTGGCATCTGAGATGCGCGAGGCCTTTAGCACATGGGGCAAGATGGTTGTCGAGCTGCACATGTGCACGGAAAACCAAATGGGCAGCACGAGCATCAGTGCCAACGCCGTCACAACGGAACAGCGCATGGCCGAGATTGAGATGAATTTCGCTGATAAGGCGTCTGAAATCACAAAGGAGCAGGTCATGAAGGCGGCCCGGGACCTGGCGAAGTCGGAGGAACGTCTCGACAAAACCGTCAGCGAGGTGCCTGGCCCGTGGGGGACGGTCATCCAGGGGGCCGTCATCTGCTACACCCAGACCATACCCACCATCGTGGCCGGCGTGCTTCCCACCATCTTTGGCGGGCATAAAGAAAACAAAATCATCGACGTGGCGGCGCTGATCAGCTTTTTTCAGAAGAAGAAGCAGCCGCCACCGCTTGACCCATCCTACGCCAGCGCTACCGAAATCCGGGATCTAGTCAATCACTTCTACAACTTTCTCGGTGGTGAGAATGGCCCCATCGACTGGGAAAAGTTCAAAGACCCCCAAGGAGTGGGTGCCGACAAACCACAGGGGCTGGCCTATCTCTTGGGCACCCTGCAATGGCAGCAGCAGAACACAGAAGTGACCGGCACCAAGGCGAACAAGAAGCTGATGGACGTGTATCGCAGCCTCATCAAGGTTTGCACCGAGATCCGGCTTCACCTGGACCAGCAGAACCAGATAAATGCAGTTGCCAACCCCAAGGATCACGTCGTCCAGGACTGGAAGAAGAGAGTCGGAAAGGCGCAGGCCGAGGTGCTCAAACTTGCGACCTCAGCCAACGCCAGATCCTCTGGCAGCGTGCCGAGGCCGTTTGGTAACACAAAGACCCACGAAGGCAGGCCTGACTCATCGGCGCAAAAGGCGCAGCTCAGCACGGCCTTGCAGACGGTTCAGATAGCGCAGGCAGCGGTCGAAAGCGCTCAATCATCGTATGATGCTGCTCTTGAAAGGCAAGCGCAAACCTCAATGGCCATGGCCAGAATCCAGACCAAGCTCAAGAAGCTCCAGGAGACGGGCCAGAATCTGGAAAGAATCAAGGATGTATTACGCGAATGTATCTCAGTCCTGGTCGACCTGGCTATCCAGATCGGGAAGCTAGAGCAGTTCTTTATTATGCTGGCCAACGTCGTCGATCACATTGTGCTGCCACGGGCTGAGACCTTTACACGCGAGATGAGTAAAGTTGGCCGCCGTGCGCTGAGAGACGGCGCTATCAACGCGGACGACATCACCAAGCAGACGATATATACTTCAACCCTACAGATCAAAGGCTACTTTAGCGTCCTGCAGGACATCTCGGGGATGTATACGCTCGTGCACCAGCAATATATCAACCAAGGTGTTGACCTGTGCTACCGCCTGTCCAAGGGCACAGCCAGCAACGACCCCATGCCCGAGCTACAAGCGCAGCTGGCTGATTATTCGTACAAATCAGCCCAGGAGATTGCCGCGCTAGCCTCCAGGAAGCAGGCAGAGGTGCTGGACTCTTTGAAGGACCGCGCCCGCAAGGCCCTAGAGCATACGCAGCTGATTGAGAACGAGGTCACCAAGAGGGGTATCGAGGTTGAACAGTCGGCCAAGTTGGCTATAAAAGAGGGCAGTGAGGAGTACAATGCCGATGCTAGGAGTATAGTGGATAATAACGTGGGCCTGACGGCCTCGGAACAGATAGATAGTTCATCCTTTTAAAGAGCGTGTGGGTGTAATTGGCCTCAAACGGCCAGGATGTGTTCCAGAGGCTTGGCGATGTAATATACCGTCCAGATTGGAAGAGGCAGACACAAGAATAATTCTTCTTGTAGGGAAATCCTATTCGATATTTTGCTATTGCTGGGGGAAAATAGATGCCCTCTACACATAGTTGTCATTAGCGACATCACGCCTCGCCCTTTGTGAACCTGGCCAGCGGAGCGAACCTCGCGATTATGAGAGATGAAGTCCTCTTCTAGAGTCTTCTAAACCTAGTTCTTCTTCAGAAACTTGATCGGGATCTCACTCGGAGCCCCAACCCCTTCAAGGGAACTCTTTTCCCTAGAGAAAAACACTTTAGTCATCTAAAGAAATGGCTCGACCTTAACTCTCTTCTCGAGCGATGTTACACTGAACAAGAAAGTCGTCTCGACAGACGCTTCGCGGAGTAAGATTGTAATAGGGGGTAAATCGAGCACCGTTCTTCATATCCACTGGCCTCTATGATACAATTGATACCGAAGGTTCACACTTCACTTTCTCCGTCCACAGTATGGAGGTCATGAAAGAGTGGTGTAATTGCCTATCCTCTTGCCAGATAGTCGGCGGCAGAAGAGTGTCACTTATACACTCTCCTAGCGAGTCATGTGGTTAAGACTACATAGGATACTAATATATGTAACAATTAACTAACTGTGGTATAATGTTACTCCGAGCGTCCTACCTCTTTGTTGCCGACAGACGAGTTAATTGGGCGAGCTCTAGGTGTGCTCGCTATCGCCGGAATACCTCGTGACCCAAATATTCCTCACATACCATGCCCAAGCTGAGGATAGATTGGTTATATACTTTCCAGGACAAAGACTTGGGATCGGCTGCATTATCGAGAGACGCGATGAAGCCCCGTAACCTCTCGTTGAGCGGCAATCCCTCATCGGCCCAGGCAAAAGTATCTCTGTAGCGGATCGAGTACCCGACTCCCAAAGGCTGCATTACCTCCTTCTCAATCCGCTTGAGGCGGGAGGCCCCCCAATCGCTGACAAACCTCGGCCAGGGACCCTTGAAAAACTGCTCAATAATTCTCCTAAACTTGACCGGATCTCTGGCAAAGGACTCGTCAAGAGAGGTGCGGCTGAAAATACCAACCGATGCCTAACGAAACAGTTGTTAGAAACTCGATACTGCTCTCGAATGCTTGGCCCGATCAATCTTACCGTAGAGGGTCGGCTGCTACCACCTGATCGATCGGGTGTGACAGATGGTGGATTGGGAGCGATAGATGGCTGCTAATCCGCGACAAGGTGTTAGTTGTGCATGACAGACTGCCCGGATTCTGGGATACGTACAGGTGCTCGCGTTGACAGGCCCTTTAGCAACTTCTCAATCTCGGCAATCTGCCCATCCAACTTCCCAACTTCATCTCGAAGATGCTGTGGTTCTGAGGTCCACGACTGATGGTGAGGAGTGCCAGGGGGGATCGCTGGTTGGTTCGATCCTGAAGGGTTAGTAAGGTCTGTATTATTGACCGTCAGCATCCAGTGTCATCTTTCAGTGTTGAAAACCCATGTTATTCAAAGCCTAACTAACCAGTAGCTTTCAAGTTTTGAATGCGATGATTCAATGCGGCAACTTGAGCGATCAAATCACCAAGATCAGGGCCTGATTGCTGATGGGTGGGAGGAGAGTAGTAGGAAGGCGACTGCTGAGAAACGGGAGTGGCAGGGAGGGGGGGAGCACCTCCAGCCGCATTGTCATTCCTTTCGCCTAATAACATCAGTACGCTGGCCACAGATCACTTAACGACCACGCCGGGATAAAACTCACTCTGGGTCAACACGTCCTGTGCTGGCTTACTGGATGAGAGTTCTTGCGCCGGAATATGCGGAAACAGCTCTCTTGCACAGGCTGCTGCGGTTGCTGCGGCGTACCGCTGCCACGTATCGTTCTTGTGAGAATCCGCATAGTCGCATATACCTCGTATAACCAAGCAGGGGAACGTGTTCATGAGTCCGGCAGCCTCCATCTCGAAGCAAATGCAGTCCTCCCCCGTCTGTCGCGCAAGCACTTCCCTTGTCGTAGCATTCTTAACCAGCGTATTCCCTGATGCGATGACTCCGTAATGGATCTTGGGATCGTTGGAGGGCCTGGGGGTACGTGATTTTGCCCTGCTCAGGTCACATATGGAGGCGCAGTCACCATCTCCAGCGTGTCCATAAGAGGCCTCAAACAGTCGGTCATTGTGAGCCTCTTGGTAAATGTAGGCCGGGCTTTCAGGCTCCTGCTCGCCCATACCAGGGAAACGCTTGACCATGTCTTGCAGGAATTCGGGGATACGGGTGTACCTCCGCATCTCGTGCTGTTTCTTCAGAGCAGAAACTGCGTTGAGAAGCACTGTGGGAGGCTTGTTCAGCATGCCTATGCGCTGGAGCTTTCCCCCTTGGAAAACGTTGACAACATCCTGGATGGCCTTGACAAAGTCATACTGCACAACGCCACCGCTGGTTCCTTTGGGCTCACTGACGACGACATCACCGAGCCGAATATCCTTGCCTGGGCGCGGGACGCCAGCTCCAATGCCGACCATGAGCCCGAACCGCACCTCGGGAAAGGACATCAGCAACGTCGTAGCAACATTTGACGCCGATGTAGTTCCGTATTCTCCAGCCGGAAGCGTGGCTATGACCACGTTGTGGATGCCAATATTGCCCCATGTATATACGTTGGTGTCTTGGCGAGGCTGAGCAAAGTCGGGAGGACGCTGGTGTTCCTCGTCGAGCATGGCGGTTGCCGCCGCTGCCTCAATAGCAAGAGCGCAAATCCATCCGATGGTGTATTCTTTGAAGCTTCTTGTGGCTGAGGATGAACTCGCCATGGTGACCGCTGTCGGGGATATTTTCGGCTGCAAGTGCTGGTATAAAGGAGAATTTATGTGCCTGGCCGTGTGTCTTGTCCACAAGATGAAGTAGCAATGACGGATTCTTGGAGAAGAGCCGCCGAGAAAAGAGAGCTGTTACACATCACGTATATGAGGCAATACCCGGAGCACGGCATGAATCTTTGGGAAACTATACCAAGCGCTTTTCCAATCTCGGACGGCTGATATTATAACATGAGGCTCTTCTACCGACATATGCATTTGATATGACTGGCGGACACACATGAGCACCTCGTGATGCCCGCCGGTGCCGAACGCTTCTGCATGTTGATGCAAGTTTGCTGGCACGCAATGCCCAATCTCACCTACAAGAAGTACTGGTTGAGCCACTGCAGCCTTGGGTTCCCGGCTCCTTGTAGGCGTGGAGATCATTGAGTGCTCTAATCCCGCCACGTCATGCACATCTCCATCTTCAGCCGGCCGGGATACCCCACTGTCCCACACATGAGTCCCAATCGTCTTCACTCATGTTCCATGCGGCTGCCGTTGGGCTGGTCGGGCGTCGAAGCTTGCAGGCCGCATCATATCACCATTCAATCGCCTTTCCATTGCCCAAACATTGTTATTTGTTTAGAAAAAATAGAAAAAAGGTAACAGGCAGTATTTTCGGCGAGGAATCCATGGCCTCCAAGCCTACCCTGTTATTATGTTATTGTACTACATGTACCTGGCTTTCTATTTCTCTTCTCTCTCAATCTTACTGCCTCAACTGTCTCAACTACTTTCTACTTGTGCATGCAATTTTAGTTTACAGTCCCCCGTTGTGTTTCTCCCTCATTGCTTCTCATTTTGTGAATCAGTTGCACTACTTCGTGTAGAACCTTGGACCGGCTACTCCATAATCCGGATTTTGGTGGGAGGAGAGTTCGGGGAATCTTGGATCTTCCTTACACCTATAAGGCTGTAGAGAATATATTTCATGTGGCAACAGGCTAGGATTCAAAGAAGAAGTTGGCAGAAGAACCGATCACCAATGAACTCTTCAATCTCATACTAACTACACTCTGGAGAAGCATGTATGTGGAGTGCGGTAATGCAGACATAATGTGAAGGTTGACCTGACTGGTGCCTCTTTTTTTCATGTAGGAAGAAATCTCGATTGGTCACTACCTGTGCCGTTTCTCCATCCGAATCTAGCTCATCAGACCCTTTTGATTCCCTAGTCAATTTATCCCCATGCCCTTTATCTTGTTGTGCTGGTTTATTAATCTTGGTACTGTTCGTATATCTGACCCATCAATGCTGTGTATCCTCGAGAAATATAATCTTTGTGTTCTCTCATTTCACCACCTCGATTGATCTCCCATTCCACTTGAAGCTTCCACCCTAATTGATCAACCTTTCTTCTCAAGCAGTTCGAGTTTGTCCAGATCGACTCCGGTTCGCAAATAAAGGCAAACTCATTTGTTCTGGTTCTGGTTCGCAAAATCTCGGCATATCCAATCAGCCCAATATGCTTCCACTCTTTTTCTTTTTTTTTTTTTTTTCGTTTTTTTGGCTGCGTTATATGCTCGTGGTCTATATGCTTGATAAAAGCTTCGTCATGTTTTCGCTCCATGATATCGTCCTAATCGCATCCCAGTACCCGATTTATTCTGGTGATGCTGGATATTTATTCGTCCATTTGAGGTTATTTCTCCTTCAAGGCTGCTTCCGGCGCTTCTCTAGCGTTAGTTTGAGTGTCTGTTTCTTGTCTCTTTCGCTTGAGGATTCGAGCAGGCGACGCTATTGGTTGCTTCGGATGAAACTCGTGTCTAATTTCGCGTAATAGCTCAGTAAATCGCAGGTTTTGTTTGGCCTGTATTGCGCTTGAAAGTTTTTGAACTTCCTGTCTGATTTGTGCCGCGGATTCATCAATCTTAGTCGACATTGCGGAAAGAATTTCAGCCTTATGTCGTTCCATCTCGGCTTCTAGGGTGCTTGAGGTTCTCTGATCGCTGCTCATGACTTTATCATTTCCCTCTTGGAGAGAGGTTCTACCTGTTGTTCGAATGTGATACTCCAAGCGTCGTGCGCATGACTTGATCTTTTGTCGGGCGGCTTCTTCGACAAGTTCCTCGTTCTCCGCAAGTTCGAACAATTCATCTAGGATGCTATAGGCAGGGTCTATAATATTTGATCTCCTGTATACTTCACGAGTTCTCCCCATCCTGATATTATGAGTGATTGCCGTATACGTGTGTGTTGAAATAAATTGAGAAAGGAGATACGAAGGTTTCAAAAAAAAAAGAGAAAGATGCATGTTTTTGGAAGAAATAAACGCAGTATTTATAGTCGGTGAATGCATTGCGTGGCGCGTGTTATTGGCAGCTGTCAATGTGAACGGTTTAGTTTTCATCAGTGTTGCTAGCTGGTCCTTCTTAGGTTGATCCCTTCTTTCAACAATGATGTTATCGACGTTTAAAATTGAATTAGATCTAGCCAGAACATTTGGTGAAGGGTACCAGGGTTGGGCATTGTGGAATAGCGGCTTATTTGCAGTAGAGTAGAAGAAGTAGAAGAAGTAGAAGAAGATGAAAATAAGTGCAAATTATTAATATTAGCTATACCTGTGATACTCGATAAATAAAGTGATATGCCGGGTAATAATTTTTCATCACTGAACTATGAATTTTTAACTATAAATAATAAAAA